>PVKH010023512.1:0-13837 GCA_004027955.1 Chaetophractus vellerosus
ACTAGCTAATAGATTTCTTATTATAAAAATAAACAAGGCATCAATGTTCTCTATAATCATTAGTATCTAATCTTATTCTGAATATATTACTTAACAAAATTAGAAATAAGAGGCAAGAAATATAGAAATGGAAAAGTGAGGCACAATTGTCATTATTTGGAAATGATATGGTTGTATTTCTGAAAACAAACAAACAAGAACCTATGTGAAAGGCTATCACAAGCAATGAGAAAGTTCAGGAAAATTAATATTTAGAAATATGTATATTCAGAAATATATTTAAAATGATATGAAGAAATTACTGTTTATGTGAGTTAGAAAAAGAAACATAAGGGAAAGTAGAAAAATAAGTTTTCTAAAGCTGTTAATCTATAAGTTTAAAACATATTTAGCTATTAGAGTGATTCTAAATTTCATATAAAAAATAAATGTGCAAGAACAGCCAGGAAAATTAAGGAAAAAAGGATAATAAATTAGAAAGACTATCTTTATCTAATATTACAGCATATTATAAAGCTACTATAAACATGTAATTCAGTCGAACCTAATAGAGCCCAGAAATAGGCACCTATATTTATAAGAATTTAGTGTAGCATTTCACATAAGTGGAAAAATAATGAATTATTCAATAAGTGTTGCTAGAAGAACTGAACAGTCAATGGAAAAATAAAGTTGAATGTTTGTCTCAATCCTTACACAAAAATCATTTGAAATCATAAAAGTATTAGAATAAACCAGAACATAAAAATATTTTATTTCAGATGAGGAAAGCAATGCAAAAAATTAAAAAGCCATGAAATATTGATTAAGAAACTTCATAAAAGAAAATATTATAAACAAAGTCAAAAGACAAACGACAAAGTAGTAAAAGTATTTGGAACCATTTGAAACATATCAAGAAGAACTACTCACCAAATAGGTGAAAGAAGAATTGACTTTTTGGGATACTATTCTAAAATTATGACATCAGCTTAATCTTTACGTAGCCAAAATCTTTGAGGAACCCCAAGAGAATTCAAATTCTTAGTCCTATCTGAGAAATTTGTGATGGTGGGCCATCTGTGGTCTATTTACAGGACTGTCTGATTACTTTGGCTGGTTAAGGAAAGGAGAGGTTGGTGCACAGCATCCCCGAGAAAGGACAGAAAACCACAATGGAGTCATTAGGTATCAGGTCGTTTCTCAGCCTCTCTACACATTTTCTTGACCCCCTATAGAAAGAGGCAGAGGCTGGAGGCATTGTTTTCATGAAAATTTTTTTTCAGAAATGATGGAGAAATTTCACCATAGTTCAGCTTAGATAACCCAGGCAGCAAAAATTGATGAACATAGGAGCAGAACATTCTAACCCTTGCCTTTCTGACTCGTGGAAAATTGTGGAAAAAGTTTTAAACAACTAAAAAAGGGAAAACTATAGGTTAAAAAATGAGGATCGTTGGAGGCTGAGAGAGGATCTCCTAAGACAAAAATTTAGAGTTAGAAACACTCAGGATATCAGCCTGATCATTTGACCAGAATAATTATATACTATAGTTAAAAGAGCTAAGAAGGATAAAGTGCCTTCTTTATTACTGGGAGCAATAAGCAACATAGACAAAGGTAGAAATAAAGGAAAAATTCTGGCCAGAAGGACTGTGTCTAACGGACCAATCCCAAATCCCAAACCATTTGCCCTGGATGATGACCCAGATTCCTTGTCAGGTGAAGATGATTGTCTGGATGATGTGTACAACCTAGATGGATGGGAGGCAACACTCAGGACTATTAAACTACTAAGACCAGAAATGATATGACCCTATTGCAGTAACAGAGCAAAGGGCATTCACAATTATATAATTAAAGCAAGAATTCTTGAAAAATGGAAAAAGAAATGAAACATAGCAGCTATTAGGTCTATGGGCCAAAGGAGAATGAAACCTGCCACTAATAGGCAGTGAATTAGGGAACATATCTGTGATATTAGACTGAATCAACTACTTAGAAGTTTTGCAGAAAAACATTCAGAAAAAAAAAATCACTGTTTGATTAGACATCTATAACTGGAAATTAAGGTGGCCCTTACAAATTTAACACTAGTAAAAACAGGGAAAATTATTCTAAGATTAGCGTCAAGTCATGAGAGAACAGCGCTATTCACAATTTTCACTGGTGCTGATATAATTGAGAAATTAATTGATTCAATTATAATTGCTGAATAATTAAGTCAGCGTAAAAATTATGCATTTAGAGCACTGTTCAGGTATGAAAAACCAATGAGACCACTCCCATTTACTCCAGAATGAAAAAAAAATTTATACCAATAGAGGAAATGCAAAAACAAAATGGGAGGCAAAATTTTTAGGCAGATACAAACATTTAGAAACAATGGCAATAGCAATGGCAGATCAAGACAAAACTTTAGACCACCTAGAACCCCATACTTAGGACAGTAAGGAGTGAAATACAAGGTAAACCAAGTAAAAGGATGGAGTCACATAGGGATATTATCTCACTATAGTGATTTGGCAGTCTCTATCTCCTGGTCAAAGCCAAAGGTAATTGCCATACATAAGGATGGCCATTTCTAAGAATAATTGTAAATATGAATAACATTTAATGTTAGTAGATACAGGATCTCAAACTACAATGACTAAAAGCTGGATTAACAAAGATGAAGAAAATAGGACAAAGGATATTTTGATGGTCTGGAGGCAGAATTAGTATAGGAACTTGTGTTAATAGATATAATAAAATAGAAGAAATTGAACCCATGAAAACGAAATGCCTTATAAGGACCTATTTAGAAAACATATTGGTAATAGACATTATAGCACCACATGCAAATAGAAATAAGGACTATGTGACACTTGCATTAGCAGGGCTAAATGGGTTTGTCTGGTTTGAGTCTTTTGTGGACTCTAGAAACTTAATCGAACCCATTCCTGTGCATGGAAGCCTATTGTATGTGGCGCATTTTGTTTAGATTCAGTTAAGAGCCCTTTTGGTTAGATCACTTTGATTAGATCATTTGAGGGCCTTTGATTGGACTACATCAGTGAGGCACCACCCAGATTGGGTCTCCACCCTCTTGCTAGAATCTTATATCAGCTGAAAACTGAAGACAGAAACACACAGAGAAAGACAGCTGCCATTTTACCCTGCCATGTGAGAGAAGACTCCAAGATCACCTACAGCTGCAGAAAGACAGAGAAACCCAGAGAGGCTGAGAGAGAATCAGTGGAGCAGCCCCAGATAGGGGCCATTTAGCCTGATCACCCACAGCTGAGCTCAGAGAGAAAGCGAGCAGAAGAGGAAAGAGCAGGGAGAGCTGCAGACCTACCATTTTGCCTTGCCATGTCGGAGGAGTCCAGACTCGCCCTCAGCTCCAATTTGGTAAGACAACATTTGTGATGATGCCTTGATTTGGATATTTTCACAGCCTGAGAACTGTAAACTTTACCCCTAATAAGTTCCCATTATAAAAGCCAACCTATCTCTGGTATTTTGCTCCCAGCATCTTTAGCAAACCAAAACAGGACTCCTGTCATGTTACCTGATATAAATAGAGAAATTAATACCCCACAATATAGTTTTAGAAGAGGATTTAAGGTATTGCTAAAAAGATTAAAAAGCACAATAATCCTTCTCTATCCTTCCATAATGATTCTTACCATCTCAAATAATTTCTTTGGCTAGGTAAAAATTCGGAAGAATCTAATAGATTCACTGTAGATTTTAGAAATCTTAATAAGGCAACTCTTACACTGAATGAACACTACCAGATATTGTTACATTAATTAATAAAATTACTGCAGGAAAATATGTATGGTATACAACCATAGATCTTAGTGACATGTTCATTGCAACACTATTTTGCTAGTCAAAATCAACCCATGACAACCTTTTCATGAAATGGAAGGCAATACATATTCACTAGATTACTACAGGATATACTAATAACATTAATAGCCCAGTAATAGTACCCAATACATATTCACACCAGGATATTATCTTATCTTACATCAATAACATCACTATATTTGGAACAGACAAAAGAAAACAAGAAACTACTGAAAGACAAATAATTTCCTTTCCGATAGAAAGATGTAAGCTATAAATCCAAGGACCAGATACTTCGGTAAAATTTTTAGGAATACGCTAGTCCTCAGAAGGATGAACTATGCCAAATACAAGCATAAACAAATTGCAACAGTTACAGTTACCCAACACAAAGGAAGAGGAACAAAAATGGAAAGGTTTCTGGCTATTGGTAACAGCATATATCCCACATAGGTATATTGTTCAAACAAATGTGAAACATCAAGGAAAAACAAAACAGAAATTACATTATAACAACTAAAAGATGCAATTACATATCAGACATTAGCACCAATTGTATTAGACTCTAAATTTAGACTAGAATATATATTTACACAAGGCTATATTACATGGTTATTATGGACAAAGGCACCAAAGGACTCTAAATTCTATCTAGTATATTTCCAGACTAAAAAAATTCCATGGGTTGAGGCCAGATACTCTCTACAGAAAATAATGCTTGGATACTACAACATACAGAGCCATTAATGGAAAAACAAAGCATATTGCTAACAATCCCATACCTATACTGGCATGGGCTAAGCAAACACTAAATTAGCACAAAAGAATTATGCCAGATAAATGGGTTCTCAACCAGAAATGGTATATTGTTTAGTAGGACAGTTGACCCTCTGCATTAACTGAGGAAAGCTCAGCATTGCCAGCTGCAAGCTTGCCAGAATTTCCCAGGGGTGAGTCGACTCAAGTGCAAGCATTTGGGCAAAGGGGACCACCCCGGCCCAAGGCACTAAAAAATTTGCCCTGGAAGGTTGAAACCTTTAGACCCATACGTGCATAAACCCTAACTAGTGAGGGAGCAGGGCATTCAGCACAATATGCAGAATTAGTAACAATCTGGCTAGCAATGGAACAAATGCTAAAAGGGAAAAAAAGAGAAAGTATACATATGTACATTTCCATGGGTAGTAGCTAATGGAGTGGCAATATGGTCTGGATCATAGAAAATGAATAAATAGCAAATTAACAACCATAAATGACATTTGGGGCACAGCAATATAGAATAAATTGCTAATTCAAATTATATATTGTAATCATACATGTATCAGCACATCAAAAGGACAAATCTAACATAACAAAATAAAATAATGCAGTAGACAGGATAACTAGGTTAGAAAAAGAATACAGGGCAATTATACCTGACAAAAATAAAGAAAAGGGAGAAAGGATAATACAGAAAGATGACACAACACCATGGAGGACGATATATGAATGGGCACGTGAACAGATAAGACACCAAGAATTACATTAAATTGTTACAAAAGAGGAATTTTCCCACATATGCACACATTGCAAAAGAAGTTGTTCACAAATGTGAGATCTGTAAATAATTTAAAGTGTGGAAACACACAAACCCCCTATCTGACAAACAAAAACCAGAGCATTTCAAAGAATACAAATTGATTGTATAAGTCCAGTGCCACAAACAGAAATTAAAGCTTACTCTTGTAGTGTAGTAGACATGTGAGCCGGAATTGGAATGCCTTTTTCATGGAAAAGGAAATATCAGAAATAAACTATAAAACTCTTGAAACATGCATAGCATGTTCTGGTAACCCTCTAATCATAGCATCAGATCAAGGTAGTCATATATAGGAAAAGAAGTATAAAAATAGACAGAGAACAAGGAATATGCTGGCATTTTCATGTACCAGATAACTCCACAGTATGAGGAAGCATAGAAAGATATAATGGATTATTAAAAGAAAAATGAGAATACTGACCAACACAGACCAAGGCAGACCTGAACTGTTGGTGTAAACAAGTTCGGAAGGCCACTAAAGCCTTATATCATAGGGAAAGATTGAAATGACATAATGCTATAGGCATTATTAGAACACAACCTACTGAAATATGTATGTATAAAAATAAAAGGTAATACATAAAAACAGACGAGAAAAGAAATAGAAGGAAAAATGTTAGTTAGAAGTGTAGATGGAACTATGGAGATTGGAGAAGTTATAGCACCAGTCTCACCAAAGACTTACTGGCTAACCCTAGGAAAAGGGCATCCAGCGCAGGTTAAACTTACTAATATCATGACTATCTAACTGGTAGATGTGTTGCAGGGTACTGATCTCTGGCAATCCTGATTAAACTATATATCTTTTTTTTATCTGCATTTGCTTATTAGACGCCAAACTCACTGCAAGAATTGAGGAGAAACCAGTAGCAATATTCCCACCCTCTTTAGAGTGGTGTTGACTTCTACAACACCACTATCTGTCACACTGCCAAACTACTTTACCTCTTTTGAATCTGAAGTTACACCCACATCTCCTACTTCACCAGCCCTACTCCACAGTAACTTCAGCACTATCAAAGAGTGGAGAAAAGCAGCAGAGCAAATCATCAACTGTGACAAGTAACTCCAGGACCTTGAAAACAATGACTGAGAATGCCCAGCACCAAGTAGATGCACTGAGGACCTTTATAATCCCACTGCTAAAGGTACTAAGACTGACTTTCCTGAACAATTTCTGATTAAGCTAGATGCAACTTTAGGCACTATTCAAGGCCTGAGTGAGCAGCACCAGATTTGATACCCGATTTGGTTTCTGTAATTGCATTTTATAGTGAAAGAGCAGGTGCAATGGGCTATTGGTATCTAGACCCAAAAGAAGCTCCAATAGAGGCAGGCCAAAGGATTCTAAGAAGGCTAACAATGTAGCTCCTGTTTAGGGAGCTAGCATAGTAGCTCCTGTTTAGGGAAACTAGTAACACATACATGGGGAATACCAGCTAAATACTCTAAAAGGCTATATATATCATGATGTTATTGTTTAGTGTTATGCTTGCTATGTTTTTACTGAATGATATTGCCAATAACACTAATCATGAGAGACATAGGAGAAGTGTGGCTTGTAATTCTCCCAATGAAACTCCAACCATAGTCACAACTACCAAGGACCCAATTATACAAATGAAAGGAAACATTTCAACTTTGGTTGGCTATACTGGCTAGCAGAAATGAGTACTCTCCAAACCTCAGGATACCTATATGAGTATATCAAAATTAGAACATTTATTCTCACATGCTAGCACAGATTATTTTAACCAACATTTCCAGTGGAAATATTATGATACCTTGGGATATTTAAGTAGGTATAGAGATCATCACCATAAGCACATTACAGTCCATAATCTAAACACATGGGCAAAGCAAATGGACCACCATTACACTGTAAGTACTAATATAGCTACAGCTTACCAAGCAATGGGAAATTAGCAAACTGTTCTGTGATGTGCTCTGAATAGTTACTATAATCTTATAGGCAAAAAATTTGATAAATCTTATAACAGACACGATTACATTTGACTCACAAAATAGGTAAGTTGTGAATCATCAATAAGAGTTTTATAAAATTTGACTATGGCACAATGGATATCTCAGGAAATTAATAATAATGATTATAACGGTGATTATGTTGGATTATAGTGATTAGGAGAGAAAAAAAGAAAGAGATAAAGAAGCAGAAGAGGAAGATGAGGAAAATAACACTAAAACTAAAACTACATGTTGACCACACATCATTCCTGTAACTCCTGTATTAGTCAGCCAAAGAGGTGCTGATGCAAAGTACCAGAAATCTGCTCATTTTTATAAAGGGTATTTATTTGGGGTTAAAACTTACAGTTACAAGGCCCTAAATAGTCCAACTTTCTCACTGAAGTCAGTTGCCACATGTTGAAGTAAGATGGCAGGCTAGTCTCACCTTCCTTTTTCTTCTTAAGGCTCAGTGGGCCCAGCTTCTCTGATCTCAGCTGTAGGCTGGCATAGGGTTTGTTTCTTTCTGGGCTTCCTCAGCTGAGCTGTTCTGTTCTCTTCAGCTGCCAACTGTCAGGCAAATGGCTCATCTCTCTTTCCAGGGCTGCAGGATCAAAGTTCTCTCTTCTGCTGTGTCTATGGAACTCTCTTTCTTCCTGTGCCTTCTTCTGTGTGTCCATTTATATAGCCCACCAAGGGGGCAGGGACTCAACCCTGAGTCACACCTTACTGACATGATTTAATCAAAGCCTCAATCTTAAAATAATTTAATCAAAGACATCACAGTTGAATCTTATACAACCAAAGGGAATCACATTCAGAGGAACAGACCAGTTTACAAACAATCTCTCTTTTTGGGATTCATCAATAATCTCACACTGCCACATTCTCATACAGCAACAATTGTTAAATTCTACAGAAAAATGGCCTAGGTTTAATGCTAAATTGCTGCCATCACTATCAATGAGGTAATGAGAATAGCAGTACCATGGAGCCCATAACGCCACAAATGATAATTATATAAACCTTTAAGGTCACAGAATGGCCAAATATATTTATTTACGGAAATATGAAACTAAATTAGCCACCTCAAGCTGACTTATTTAAGCCAGAATTATCCTGGGAGCAGTTTGATAATGAACTGGTTTGTGCAGAATTAGATTAGCAATATAGGATATTTCCCTTAGGGTTAAACCACAGTCAATTTTGTGTATTATAAGAATTCTTTAAATTAAGACCAAAATTTACAAATTGACTATATGCAACAGGTATTCACTGATGATTTTTAAAAATCCTCTGCCATTAAAGCGATAAATGTGTAACAGATACCTACACATTAAGAAATTGTAAACTAGTCATGGGCAGAAGAGTATTACAGAGAATATGCACAATAAGCTCTTCTGTGGCAGCAAATAAATATTGGCCATTAGGATATGAAATAATGAGCTAACACCTCTGCAAGACCAGACTTGATAGGACCCTTCATACCATTTTTGAATGATTATAAATATATAGGAATGCCATACAAGATGATTTACATTAATACAACAATGTTAGTGAAATCAAATAACCTTATGAACAAACTTGCAATAAAAAGACCAATAAGACCTGTGTGTGTAGGGGTTATACCACCCATAGAGTATTGACCGATATAACTGGGGAAGTTAACTATTGACTTTGCAAAAATAATACAATGGAACAATTGAGGAAAAATTTAAAAATGATAACCAATAGTACATGGTATGGTAGTATTGCTAATAGACCATGCAGTACGTGTATGCTCAGACTAATTTAACAGAACTAGACAATTGGGAGAATGCTACTTTATATTATCGGGCACCTCATAGTGATTATTTAGAACTTTGAAAACCAAAATGAATGCCTAATATAGCTAAAACAGTAATGTCAAGATTAGTGAGTGACAGCCACAGAAATCCCCATATAGTTTAGGGATGAGTTTACAGACTGACTGTTAAGGAAAAGATTTTGAAAAATTCTATTGTAGAAAATTTCATGAACTCATTTGACTTTTCTAACCTTATGCCCTCACCCTAAAAATACATACAAATGGGTAGAGTTCACAATGAGGAAACATAGACCAAAATCAGATCTTTGAAAGCACGATGCAATTTTATACTATCTCTTATAGTGCTGTAACATTTTTTGCAAAAGGATCTATGGACTTTATGTACTTTGTTGCGACAAGTGTACCATGTAAAGAATATAAAGGAACAATACAGAGTAAGGACTAATATACAGAACATTAGCCCTGGTGGTATACTGCAGGTTATCAGATGAAACTAATTATTCAAACCCTAGAATTTGGGAACTTAACTAATTACAAAAGATATCTGTCATAGTTGACCCTACTATGGTAGCATATCCCTTACAATTTAATATAAGAGAATTTATAGCTAGTGTGAGAGCACCAATATGCAGTATATACTTTCAAGAATCATACAGCTTACCTTCTAAGGAGTAAATCTTTTTTTTTTAAATATATTTTTATTAGAGAGGTTGTGAACTTACAAAGCAATCATGCACATGGGTCAAATTCCCATATAATACCCCTCCACCAACACACTACATTGTTGTGGAATGTTTGTTACTATTACCACTATAGTGTACATTTGGTATATTTTTTCCATACCCCCCTATTATTAACCCAGCACATCTCTGATGCAAGAATATTACAGTATTGCTGTTAACTATAGGCAATAGGTTACATTAATTGTATTTTTCCCATGCTTCTCCACATCCTTACCACTTTGCATTAGTGATGTACATTTGTTCTAGTTCATAGGACATTCTTGTATTTGCATTATTAACCACAATTTTCATTCACCTCTGGGTTCACTGTGTTATTCAGTCCCTAGGTTATTCTCTTTAGTTTTCTTTCAGTTGGGATTTACATCCTTAGACTACCCTTTTCAGCCACAGTCCCACTTAAAAACTACCTGCATTAGTTCTACTCACTATATTGTGATACCATCAACTCTATCCATTTCCACACTTTCACAGTCAAGTTAATTAAAAATTCTACATGCATTAAGCACCACTACACCTTCTCAGTCCTCCTCTCATCTCCTAATAACCTATATTCTTGGTTTTAACTGCATGCATTTATTGTTTGCATTTAGTTGATATTAGCGAGACCGTGAAATATTTGTCATTTTGTGTAAGGCTTATGCCACTTAGCATAATGTCTTCAAGGTTCATCCATATTATCATATGTGTCCCAATTTCATTTCTTCTTAGAACAGCATAGTATTCCATTGTATGTATATACCACATTTTATTTATCTATTCATTGATTGATGGACACTTGGGTTGTTTCTATCTTTTGGAAATTGTGAATAATGCTGCTATGAATATTGGTGTGCAAATATCTATTTCCATCACAATTTTCAGTTCTTGTGGATATATATCTAGCAGAGAAATTGCTGGATCATTCGACAGTTCTATATTCAGCTTCCCGAGGAACCGCCAAACTGTCTTCCACAGAAGCTGCACGATTTTACATTCCCACCACAGTGAAGGAGTGCTCCTATTTCTCCACATCCTCTCCAGCACTCATTGTTTTCTATTGTTTTTTTTTTTAATGGGCCATTCTATGATGTGTGAAATGATGTCTCATTATCATTTTGATTTGCATTTCCCTAATAGCTAACTAATATTGAACATTTTTTGATGTGCTTTTTGGCCATTTGTATTTCCTCTTTGGAGAAATGTCTATTTAAGTCTTTTGTCCATTTCTATTTGGATTGCTTGCTCTTCTATTGTTTAGTTGTATGACCTCTTCATATAGAATGGAAATCAAATGCTTATCAAATATATGGCTTCCAAATATTTTCTCCCATTGAGTGGGATGCCTTTTCACTTTCTTGATGAAGTCCTTTGAATCACAAAAGTGTTTTAGTTTGAGGAGGTCCCATTTATCTATTTTTTCTTTCATTGCTTGTGCTTTCAGTGTAAGCTTTAAGAATCCAACACCTACCGCCAGGTCTTGAAGATGTTTCCTTACATTCTTCTCTAGGAGATTTATGGTTTTAGATTTTATAGTTAGGTCTTTGATCCACTTTGAATTAATATTTGTGTAAGGTGTGAGATAGGGGTATTCTTTCTTTGTCTTGGCTATGGATATCCAGTTTTCCCAGCACGATTTGTTGAATTGACTGTTCTGCCCCAATTGGGTGGGTTTGACAACCTTGTCAAAAATCACTTGACCCTAGATTTGAGGGTCTGTTTCTGAACCATCACTTCAGTTCCACTGGTATATGTGTCTATCTTTATTCCAGTAACATGCTGTTTTTACCACTGTAGATAGGTAATATGATTTAAAGTCTGGAAGTGAGAGTCCTCCAACTTTGCTTTTCCTTTTTAAGGTCTTTCTGGCTATTCAGGGCCCCTTACTCTTCTAAATAAATTTGATAATTGTGTTTTCCAGTTCTTTAAAAAATGCTGGTGGCATTTTTATCAGAATTGCTTTGAATCTATATATTTTTATTGGGATTGCATTGAATCTGTCTTCCAATCCATGATCACTAAATGTTTTTCCATTTGTTTATGTCTTTAAAATTTCTTTTAGCAATGCATTGTAGTTTTCTGAATACAAGTGCTTTACATCCTTGGTTAAGTTTATTCCTAAGTATTTGATTTTTTAGTTGATATTGTAAATGGAATTTTTTCCCTGACTTCCTCCTCAGATTACACATTACTAGTATATCTAAACACTACTGATTTTTGCATATTAATCTTGTATCCTGCCACTCTGCTGAAATTGTTTATTAGTTCTAGCAGCTTCATTGTAGATTTTTTGGGATTTTCTAGGAATATGATCATACTACCTTCAAATAGCGAAAGTTTTACTTCTTCCATTCCAATTTGGATGCCTTTATTTCTTTTTCTTGTTTGATTGCTCTAGCTAGAACCTTTAGCTCTATATTTTCCAACAGTGGTGACTGTGGGCATCCTTGTCTTGTTCCTAATCTCAATGGGAAAGCTTTCAGTCTTTCACTCTTGAGTACAATGTTAGCTATGGGTTTTTCATATGTGGCCTTTATCATGTTGAGAAAGTTTCCTTCAATTCCTATTTTTTCTAGTATTTTTGTGAAGAAAGGATACTGTATTTTGTCAAATGCCTTTTCTGCATCAATCAATAAGATCATGTGATTTTTCTTCTTTGATTCATTAATGTGGTGCATTACACTGATTTATTTTCTTGTGTTGAACCATCCTTGCATGCCTGGTATAAAACCCACTTGATCAGATGAGTTATTCTTTTGATGTGTTGTTGGATTCAATTAGTAAGTATGTTGTTGAGAATTTCTGCATCTATATTCATTAGGGAAATGTGTCTGTAATTTTCTATTTTCATATCTTTATCTGGCTTTGGTATTAAGGTGATATTGGCTTCATATAATGTATTCAGTAGTGTTCCTACTTGCTCTATTTTTTGGAAGAGTTTGAGTAAATTGTTTTTAATCTTCTTTGAATGCTTGGCAGAACTCACCTGTAAAAACATCTGGTCCTGGACTTTTCATTTTGGGAAGTTGTTTGATGACTGTTTCAATCTCTTTACTTGGAATTGGTTTGTTGGGGTCCTCTATTTCTTCTAACTCAGTGTAGGTGTTCTTAAGTTACTAGGAATTTTCCCATTTCACCTACATTGTCTAGTTTATTGGCATACAGTTGTTCATAGTATCCTCTTTATTTATTTATTTATTTTTTATTTTTTAACAAATCAATTTTATTTATACATATTATAATATCCTCTTATGATCTCTTTTATTTTTGTAGGTCATTGGTAATGTCTGTGTTTTCATTTTTAATTTTATTTATTTGCATCTTCTCTCATTTTTTCTTTGTCAGTCTAGCTAAGCGTAGGTTGATTTTGTTAATATTCTCTAAGAAACAACTTTTAGTTTGGCTAACTCTATTTTTTCCCCCTATTTCACTTATTTCTACTCTGATCTTTGTTATTTAACTCCTCCTGCTTGCATTGGGCATAGTTTGCTGTTCTTTTCCTATTTCCTTCCACTGTGTAATTAGGTTATTGGTTTTAGTTCTTTCTTCTTTTTGAATGTAAGAATTGAGGGCTATAAATTTCTCTTTAGTGCAAATATTCTCACTGACCTGATTTTGTGATAATCGGTGTAGGCTAAACATTCGCTACATTAGAAACCACGCATGTGTTCCCAGACCTAGTTTTTCTCCCTAGGTCTGGTTTTTAGAATGCTGGTGATAAACTAAGACTGATTTATTATATTACCATCCTGTATGGGAAAAAACTGTAACTTTGGGTATCTTTGGTCAACCTTAAGAGATATAGCAGGGGGACAGATGTGGCTCGGGTTGTTGGGCATCCGTCTCCCATATTGAGGGACCAGGGTTTGATCCCCGGGACCTCCTAGTAAAAATAATAAAAAGAAAAATATAGAAGGAGCATGGGCCACCAGGCCCCATGTGTGGGTG
>PVKH010023513.1:0-13838 GCA_004027955.1 Chaetophractus vellerosus
ACCTGCCAGGGTCTGGATCCTCCACCCAGACGTCCTGCTTGAGGGGAGGAAAGAGCCACGCACTTTCACGGGTCCTAAGTAATTTTTCCTGTGAATCTACATTTTGTGGCCTAGTCATTTGGGCAAGCTTGCAGAGAAAGAAGGAGAAGAAAAGAAAAATAATCTGACTGGCTGCCAAGAGGGGTCCTGAGACCTGTGACCCCACCAGAGAAAGAGATGGATGAGTAAAACCAAACAAAAAAAAAACAAAGTGTCCAGCCTGCTTTCAGAGAATTGCTTCTGCCAAGGTTTGGAGAGAAAAACTTCATAATCCAGTAATTCAGTCCCCACTCAAGGTTGCCTGATGGGTTGTATTTTACGGTTGAAAACAACAGGCCAAGGGTCAGAAAGAAAACCCATCATCCCCTTCTTCAGACAGCCTTTGGAGATTTACGCCAATCAACCAGATGAAGGAGGGTGGAGCCCAGCGATGGTAATCTTAGAACATAACAGGATTTTTTCTGAGCACTGAAATTTTTAAAATGTAGAACAATTTTGAAAATTATGGATAAAATGTTAGAAAGTATACTTGGAAGAACAATAAATCTTACAAATACAAATGTATAATGGGCTGTCAGAGAGAGAGAATGGGATGTGGAATGCAAGGAAGGAGAAAGGATGAGCGACCTGGATTCTTCCCCTGCAATGAAGGCTGCTCAGTTGCGTCTCGACCCCTAGCTGGGGTGAGTGGGTTGGGAACTGGGTGGATGTTGCCGCAGAGCCCTGTGACTGGGTTTAACATGTACCACTGGGGTTAGCAAAGTAGGGGTTTCTTGTCACGCAACGTGCCCTGGGCGTGGGACGGCAGCTCCACAACGCCACTGGGCGCGGAGCCCCTTCTGCCTTTCTGTTCCACCACCGCTTGGTGCATGGCCTTGGCCCTCAGAGGGCCGCAGGGTCCAGGATGGCAGCTGGAAGGCCAACACCGAGTCCACCTGCCAGGTAGCAGGGAGAAGGATGCAGTGACATTCCCGGCAGTTTGTCCCTCTCTTTTGGATCCTTCCTCAGGGTGCCACGCAACAATTAGGTCTTACTAGCCAAGCTACTGGCGTGACCACTCCGCTTCAGGGCAAATGGAGCCATTTAGCTGGACATGTGGACGCCTTAAATGAAAGTGGCTTCTTAGCAAGGATGAAGGGGAGAGAGGAGTTGAGTGGCCACCCAGCGGTCTCTGCCACAGAGAGGCAAATGACTCCCAGCAATTCCAGAACTAATATAAGGCAGAGAAGAGTTCATGGCAAGCTCATCACAAGACAAAGATCAGGATTTTATAGAGATCAAAGCTCACTTCACAGGTCAGGAAGTCTTATACCCAACATCTCATCATATCAAAATAATTAAAAGAAACTATTAGAAATACATGGAGAAATTGACACTAGCATTACAGTAGCAAAAGAATTAATGCATCTACTTTACTCTTTGACATATTAGTAAGATATAAAATAATAATAAATCATAAATAATAATACACAATAAGGCAATATAGAATGTAATTAATATTTTAAATTAGGCTCATTTATTCATTCATTCAACAATTAAATATTGAGTATCCAGATGTGCCAGGCAGTACCTGTGTGCAGATATTCTAGGGAAAGCTCATTGAAAAGACAGTGAAGTATGAATCCTGTAGAGAATATATCTTCCTTTCCAGAGCTGTTGAAACACCTATAAAAATTGATTAACTATTAAGCCACAAAGAAAACTAATTCATTACAAAAAAGAAGAAAGTTCAGGTTACTTTTGCAAACTACAATGCCATAAAGCTAGAAATTAATAAGAAGATTTAAAACTAAGGAAAGATGAAATGTGAATGTTCTATTAAGTCACTATTAGCAAAAAAAGGAAAGAAAAGAAAAATGAAACCAGTGTTTCAATTATAGACTATGTTGAACACTATGTACCAAAACTTATGGCATTCAGCCAGAACAATTCTCAAAGGAAAATTCATAACTAGGAATTACTTTATTATCTAAAATCAGAAAACAACATTATAAATATAACATTTGTGCTCACTAGCTTCCCCCATACTTAGTGGCTTACCGTTGTATTCAGCTCTGCCGGTGGCCACATCTTCTGATCTGGATTGGCCAGGCTGGTCTCTGATGGGCTCTTTGTTGAGTCTGTGGCCAACTGGTGGGTGGGGTAATGGATCTAGAATTGCCTTGCTTACGTAGTTGGTGGTAGGCAGGATGTTGGGTGGCACCCCGTTCTCCTCTCTGTGGCCTTTTCCCAAAAGTTGCCTCAGGCTTGTTTACATGCTGGTTTCAGGGTTCCAAGTGCAGCCAGAGAGGATAGCCCCGTTGCAGAAGCACTCACGTTTGTGTCATGTTTGCTATTGGCCAAACATGGGCAAAAATGCAGCCAGGGGAATTGGAGCTTTTTTGTAAACAACCAACTATGGCTTTTAATTAAAATATATAGCAAACCATGGAAAAACAATGTTACAGAATGCAGGAAAATTATAAAATGATAAAGCTGGAAGAAGTGAAGTAGAAAATAGAAAAGGGGTGGCGTTGGTATTGAAGAGCTTATTCTTTGTAACAAAAATAATAAAAATGATAAACTTCAGCAAACATGAATGACAAAAAGAATGAATCACAAAACTAGAGGCAAATGTATTTTATAAGAACAAATATGAGAAAATGTGAAGTTATGTGAGAATACTGCCAGTTTTGTATGAATATATTTTAAAAATTTAACAAAATGAATGATATTGTGAATATGTGCACGTTACCAAAATTAGCTCAAAGAAACATATAAAAACATATAGACCAATAACAGAAGAAGAGACTGAGAGTGGTGAACACAGTCTGAAACTACCGGGCCTAACAGAAAGCAGCAGTCAGGTAGGGGACAGGTCAATTGGGATCTAACTGGTAATATAGGAGTAGAAGCTGGGTACACCCCCAACAGGTCAGAATTTGAAATTCGTCCTTTAGAGGTATCAGGTCTGGAGACTTTGTTCCCAGCCATTGCCTGAAGGTGTAAAAGCTCATTAGCATTTCACCAAGTATTGCTCTACCCATTTGGAACAAGAAAATAGAAATATTAATGGAAATGCTAATTTGGTCCAAGCAAAATACTCTCATGCAACATGAATTATCAAACTAGGATTATAAAGCCCATGAAATACATGGAGAAATTGACACTAGCACAAGAGTAGCAAAACAATTAATGTACCTACTTTACTCTTTGACATATTAGTAAGAAATAATGAACAGAGGAAATAAAAAATGAATAAATACATATTAGCTATCTTTCAAAAATTAGGTTTGTTGAATTATAATTTATGTAACAGCAAAATTCACCCTTTTAAAAAGTACAGTTCTATGAATTTTGACAACAGCATACAGAATTAATGTATTTAATATAACCACTTTCTTAATCAAGATATAAACAATTGACTTACTCCCCACATTTTCTTATGACCTTCTGTAGTCCTGCTCAACCACTGATCTATTTTGTCTCTATAGTTTTGCTGTTTCCAATTTGTTACAGAAATGGAATCACACATTAAGTAGCCTTTGAGTCTGGATTTTTCCACTTAAAATAATGTATTTGGGGTTTATTGATGTTGTTGATATTGTAAGTCATTTCTTTTATTTTATTGGTGAGTAGTATTCCATTGTATGGGGAGATCACCATTTGTTTATTCACCAGTTGATCAACATTTGGTTTGTTCCCAGTGTTTTTGCAACTATGAATAAAACTGCTGAAAACATTTATATACAGGTGTTTGTGTGAACATAGGTTTTATTTATTTTGGATAGTTACCCAGGAGTGGTAATGATGAATTGTTTTGTAAGAGTATATTTAACTTCAAAAGGAATTGACAAGTTGTTTTCCAGAGTAGCTGTGCCATTTTTAATTCCTATCAGTTATGTGGGAGAGTTCCAGTTGCTCCCTATTCTTGTCAGCAATTGATGCTGTCAATTTAAAAAAAACGAGCAACTCTTATACAGTGGAATGGTAACTCATTTTGATTTTAACTTACATTTCCATAATGATCAATAATGTCAGCCATCTTTTCTTGTACTTACTTGACATCTGTATATCTTGGTGAAGTTTCTATTCAAATCTTTTGTCCATTTCTTTTCTTAAAATTGGTAGTTTATTTTCTTCTTATTGAGTTTTTGGGAATTCTTTATATATTCTTGATACTGGTCCTTCATTAGTATGCAATTTTTTTTTCTCCCAGTATCTGGTTTGTCTCTTTATGTTATTAATAGTGTTTTTTTTTAAAGTGAAGACATTTGCAATGTAATGCAATTCAATTTATCATTTTTTTCTGTCATGTTTCATGCTTTCTTTGTCTTATCTAAGGCCTCTTTGCCTAGCCCAAGTTTACAAATATTTTCTCCTGTTTTCAGTTAAAGTTATAGGTTATACATTTAGTTAATTTTTCTAGATGGTACAAGGTATGGGCTGATGTTTATTATTATTTTTGCATATGAAATCTAATTGTTCTGACAACATTTCTAAAAGACTATCATTCTTCATTGTATCGTCTTGGGACACTTGTTAAAAACCAATTGACAAGGGAGGATTTGGGGAAGATGGTAGAATAGGAAGCTCCAGGAATCAGTCCCTTCACTAAAACAACTATTGAGCTGGATGGAACTGTCTGAGTCAAGAAATTTGAAGCTCTGGGGTCCACTGGAATACTCTGCATCAGTTGGTAAGAGCTGGAGGAAGAGGCTGGTAAATTTCAGTTAATACTGATGAATTTCACCATCTGTATATCAGATCCCATCTTCCATCCCATAGCCTCATGGAAGGGAGCAGGTAGAGCCTCCTGTAAGTACCTACACCCCTAAAATCCAGGAGTGTGTGTTCTGATCATTGATCACTCTTTTGGATCTGTTACTTCAGATCCCTGGGGGCCAACTGTGAGGATCATTGTTCCAGTCCCCCTCAAGGAAAAGTGGTAGAAGAGTCTTAAAGAGACAGCACCTATTTTTTTCCCCTCTTTCCATTCCCCATTTTGTAGCAAAAATAGTTTGGAAAAGTCACAAATTAGTGGCTTAAGCCCTCAATAACAACAACAAAAATAGCAACAAACTTAGCAATCATAGGGGAGTGGGAGAACTAGATTTCCAGAATTACAACGTAACTCTGAATGTCCAGTTCTCAACAAAAATTGCAAAACACTCAAAGAAACAGGAGTGTATGGACCATTCATAGGAAAAAAGGAATTTTCCAGAAATCACCCCTGAGGAATTTCTTATATTGGAACTATTAGTCAAAGAATTTAAATCAACCATCTTTGAACAAGATATGTTCAAAGAGGTAAAAGAATCCATATGCAAAGAACTAAAAGAAATTAGGGAAACATTGTCTGAATAAAATAAAGAGATGGGAATTATAAAAAGATTATAAAAAGGAACCAAACAGAAATATTGGGGCTGCAAAATACAGTAACTGAAATGAAGTACTCATTAGACAGATTCAGCAGCAGATTTGAAAAGGCAGAATAATCAATCAGCGGACTTGAAGACAAGACAATAGATATTATCCAGTGTGAGGAACAGAAAGAACAAGTAGTGAACAGAGCCCGAGGGACCCGTGGGACACCATCAGGTGCACAGATATATGTCTCATTGGAGTTCCAGAAGGACAAGAGAGAGAAAAAGGGGCAGAAAAATTATTTGAAGAAATAATGGCTGAACACTTCCCAAATCTGATGAAACACAAGGATATACACATCCAGGAAGCTCAAGAAGGATAAACTCTAAGAGATCTACATGGAGGCACATTATAGTGAAATTGCCAAAATCCAAAGGCAAAGAGCAGATTTTGAAAGGAGCCAAAGAGAAGTGATTTTTCACATACAAGGGATCCCCAGTAAGATTAATAGTGTATTTCTTATAAGAAACCATGGAGGCCAGAAGACAATGGGTTGGCATATTTGAAGCCCTTAAAGAAAAAAATCTCTCCACCAAGGATTCTATATTTGGTCAAATTTCCTTTCAAAAATGAAGGAGAAATTAGATATTTACCAAAAACAAAAAGCTGACAGAGACCATTACCAGAAGACCTGCTGTACAAGAAATGCTAAAGAGAGTATTTCAGGCTGAAATAAAAGAACATTGGACAATAACTTGAAGCCATAAGAAGAAATAAAGAACATTGGTAAAGGAAATAACATAAAAAAATACAATCTTGTATAATTGTACTTTTGGTTGATAGCTGCATTTTATCATTGTTTGACTTCAGAGACAATGTGTAAAATAACATTTTAATCTATGGGAATGGGAATACAATGTATAAAGCTGTAATCTGAGACAATAGCAATATAGAGGGTTATGGAAGGGATATATAGGAGTAGAGTTTGTATACTAATGAAACTAGTTGGTATTAGTCAAACTAGGTTGTTATTATTTTAAGAGATTAATTGTAATAACAAAATAACTAAAAACAGAGAAAAGAAAAGAAAAAGGACAAAATGGTACACTACAGAAAAGTTACTAAATACAACAAAAGACAGTAATGGAGCAATTGAAGGTAAAACAAAAAACAAACAAAAAAAAATCACATAAAGACACACAGAAAAGAAATAGCTGAACGGAAGAAGTAAGTCCTTCCTTCTCAGTTATTATCTTAAGGGTCAATGGATTTAACTCCCCTATTAAAAGGCAGGGTTTTGGGTTTGGATGCAAATGCAGGATTTATTTATATACTGTCTAAAAGAGACTCAAATGGAGGAAATAATGTCAAAGCAGTCTTCAAAAATCCAGGCCCCAACATTTTCATAGGTACATTCTTGCAAATCTTCAGAAACCCATCCTTGTAAGGCTCTTTAAACTACTCCAGAACATAAGAGCAATGCAGTAGGAAGGTTTCTCATCCAGCCTTCTCTTGAGCAGACTAATTGGACTAATTGAAGCTCTTCATTCCCTCTGTAAGTGAATACCCGCTGGATGACAAGGAAGCTGAGAGCTTGCAGCAATCATGCCAGCACTGCCTAGAACGACACATACATAATACCAGTTAAAGAGTCTGATGACCAAGGGGTGGGTGGTTGTTTCCAAAAGTCTTAAGCAAACTCTTCTTGTTATTGTAATTATGTAGCTTAATTAAATATTACATAGACAGATGCTGTGCTTTGCAATGATCTAAAAATGTTGCTGTCAAATGAATTATGGGTGGGCAAGTAATTGTAAAAGTTAGAAACAAAAACCATAAAAATCTAAATGGATTTAGCACTCAGATTGTTTTGAAAAATGTTTTTAAGTTCTAGCTTTATTTAAAGAAGCCAAATTAAAAATCCTTAATGATGTGTGGGTGTGGTTTGTGCAAGAAAGTGAAAGTAGGATTTTATTAAATGAATCCTCTATTAAAAGAGAAGCCCTTGGTCATACATGAGGATACTGGAGAAAGAATGTATATTATTTATAAATCAGTTAAATAAAATGTTTACATTTAAAAACAGGAAGGGTGGGAATGGACATCCTTCCTTGCTTTGCTCATACTCTAAAAAGAAACACATTTATCTTTCACTATTAGGTATTATATAAGTTATAGGCTTTTCATAGACGCCTGATTGTCAAGTTGAGGAAGTTCTCTTTAACTCCTAGTTTCCTCACTGTTTTCATCATGAATGGACATTGAAGTTTTTCTAATGCTTTTTCTCCATCTGTTGAGATGGTCATATGAATATTCTACTTTGTACGAATGATATAGTTGATTACTTTGATTTTTTAATATGGAGATAACTTTGAATTCCCAGAATAAAGCATGTTCTGTCATGATATACCATCACTTTTCTATATTGCTGGATGCAAGTTGATAATGTGTGATTACACAACTTTACAGCTGTGTTCATGAGGACTGTCGGTTTGTAGTTTTATTTTCTTGTAAGGTCCTTGTAGGACTTTGGTGCCGGGATAATGCTGACCTGAAAGTGAACCTTTCTCTTTCATTTTCTAAAGAGTTTATGAGGCACTCATATTATTATTTTTCCCCTTAAATATTAGGTAAAACTTGCTAGTAAAGTCATCCTACAGGTTGTCTTCATCAGATAATTTTAAAGCATAAATTCAACTTCTTGAGAAATATATGATGATCAGGTTCTCTTATTTCTTCTAGAGGAACTTTGGTAATTTAAAGGAATTAGTCCTTTAAATCTAATTTGTCAAATTTATTGACATGGAGTTAGTAAAATTACCTTTTTATTCTTTTAATGTTAGTAGGAGCATAGTGGTGTCTTCTCTCTCATTTCTGCCATTGGATATTCATTTCTTCTCTTTTTCCTTTCCTTTAATTTGGTTGTAAGGTTATTAATGAAGTAGAAATGAATCATAGACATAAGAACAAACACCATAATATCCAGAAGAAAAACACAGGTGAAAATCTTTATGAATGTGTATTAGGCAAAGATTTTTTTTTTTGATAGGACATAACAAGCACAAATGTAAAAGGAAAAATATTATTAAGTGAACATCAACAAATTAAAAATCTTTACTCTTCAAATTAAACCTTTCAGGAAACAAATGGGCAAACCACAGACTGGGAAAATATGTGCAAAATATGTATCTTATAAAGACATTGCATCTAGAATATGTAGAGAACTCTCACACTTCAATAATGAGACTGGAACCCAATTTAAAAAAATGCCCAAAAATATTATCTTGAAAATAGCAACAATAAGTTTTTATAAAATATCAAAAGACTGAAGTCATATAGAGTATATTCTCTGAGTCAGAGTTAGGCTAAAGTAAATACAAGATTATTAGTAGAAAACCCCCAAAGGTATGGAAATTAAGGTTCAAAGACAAAATTGCAGTTGGAATTTTTAAACATTATGAAATTAGCAATAATAAAAAATAAGACATAATCAAAATTGTGAGAAACAGCTAAAATCATGCCTAGTCAGAATGTTGTAATTTCAAAAATGTATATTAGCAAATAAGAAAAGCTGAAAATTGACCTAATTACTCACCTAAAAAGTTAGGAAAAGAAC
The DNA here is from genome assembly GCA_004027955.1 of Chaetophractus vellerosus. Taxonomy (NCBI): domain Eukaryota; kingdom Metazoa; phylum Chordata; class Mammalia; order Cingulata; family Chlamyphoridae; genus Chaetophractus; species Chaetophractus vellerosus. Next base: position 9,002 of record PVKH010023513.1, read on the forward strand.
AGCAAGTTAAGCTCAAAGGTAGTAAAAGAAAGTGAATCTGAAACATAAGAGCAGAAATTAATAAAATGGAGAACAGCAACAAAGTCAAAAAGTGGATCTTATGAATATTAATAAAATGCATAAACTCCTGGTGAGACTGATTATGAAAGAGAGAGAAGGCAAACATGACCCATTTCAGGAATTTAAAAAATGGTATCACAACAGAACCTATGAATATTAACAATATAAGAGAATTTTATTAAATGAATTATCATTGTAAATTTAAAATTTAGATGAAAAGGGCAAGTTCTTAGATAAATAATTATCAGCAAAGTAGAAGAAATTACAAAATCTGAATAGTGGCATATATTAAAGAAACTTAATCCATAAGTAATTATTGTTCCTCAAAGAAAACCCCATGGTCAGGCAGGTGCACTGGTTAGTTCTCCTGAAACACCAATTTTACTTAAACCCTTTTGGACAATTGAAAAATTGGGGTAGTTCCCAACTCTTTTATGAGGTCAGTAAAATCTTAAGACAAAAATACAAGGGCTTTAAAAGAAATTAAATTATGGAACCACCTTCCTCATGAGCATAAATGCAAATATCCTAAACAAAATATCAGCAAAATGAGTTGAGTAGATGTAGAGATAATATATCACAGTCATGTTGCTTTTATTTTGAAAATTTTTGGTGGCTTTAATATTTGAAAACCATCCCATGTAATATATTACAAAAAACCCCCAGTATAATAGAGAATAACTAAATGATGCCATTGATAAAATATTTGATAAAATTTAACACAAAACTAATGCAAACATTTTAGAACACTAAATATAGTAGTATGCTGATGTCTTAATATGTTGTAAAAGGATATTTACCAAAAAATTACAGAACACATCATACTCAATGTTGTAAAATTAAAAGATTTTCCCTTGAATTCTGAAAGGAGACTAGAATGCCTATTATTACCACTTCTAGTAAAAAATTTACTGGAAGTCTTAACTAGGAAAAAAAGGCAAGAAATAGAAAATGAATATAGAATATTTGGAAAGCAAGAAATAAAACTGTCATTGTTTGAAGTCAACATGATTATATGAATAAAGAATCCAAAGGAAATGCAAATGAACTGTGAGAATTAGTGACTTGATTTGACAAGGTTTTTGAAAGAGGCCAATATACAAAAATCAATTGTATTTCTTTAGTGTGACCCAAACGTCTGAAAACATAGATGGCATCATTTCCCTGTGTTGTAATGCAACATTGACACACCATGTATTATGTATTTCCCTATCGGTCCACACTTGGTGGCCCCATGTACATACTACACAAATCAGAAATTAAAATTTTAAAATATCATTTACAAGAGGATTCGAAGCCTAGGGATAAACATGCCGCTCTCAGCACACGAAAGTACAAAACATTATTGAGAGAGATTAAAGAAGACCTACATGTATGGAGGGCTGCTTCCACTTCACACGAGAGCTCATTTGCACCTCTCTTCCCAAGTCTGTGTCCAACGACATCACACTGGTGGACTGAAATTGGCCATGGCGGTAGAGTTTACACCACATACATTGTCATACGCTACGAGACTTGTACTTCCCTTTGGAGAAGCCGTTGGTCCACATGTACCAGCACACCACTGGCTACATCATGTTCATGGATTGAAAAACTTAATTTAGTATGGGTATTCACTTGATTCTCTTTCATCTACAGATGGAATGCAATCCTTAGAACCAGCCCAGAGGATTTTCTGAGAAAATTTATAAACTGATTTTAAAATTTACATGGAAATTCAAAGGACCAAGAATATCCAAGGCAACATTGATAGGCAATGAATGTAGGACTTACCTGATTATCTACTCTTATATTATAATGTGCTAGTCATTAGGGTTATGTGGCATTAGTGCAAGGATAAACAGACAATGGAGCAGAAGAGAGAGTTCATAAACATGCCCACTGTGACAGTCTGAATTTGGTGAATCCCCCCCGAAAGATTATGTTTTTGAACCATTTCATCTTACACCATTCCTGTGGGTGTAAGACCCTTTGATTGCATTAGATTTGGTTAAGGGACCTTGATTAGATCCCTTGATTCAATTACTTTTGATTGGACCATGTCAATTTATATAAGACCCACCCTCTTGCTAGGTCTCATATAAACTGAGAACACACACAGAAAAGGGAGTTCTGCCATTTTGACCTGGCCAGAGAAGACTCAAGGATTGCTAGCAGCCAAGCTGGGGCTTGAAGCCCCCAAGTGGCTGGGCCCATAGAGCAGCTCAAGGCTGAAGAGAGGAGCCATATGCCTGATCGCCCACAGCTGGTCTCAGGGAGCAAGCACAGCAGTGGAGGCTTAGAGAGGAGGCCCTAAAAGAAATAGGCCATTTGCCTTATTGCCCACAGCTGAGCTCCTGTAGATGGTGCACCTGAAAGGGAGGCAGGTACCTTGGCAGAAATTGGCTGCCATCTTGCCTTGTCACATGGCAGGATGCCAGGATCAGCAGTAGCTGACTTTGGTGAGAAAGCATCTCTGGTGGTACCTTGATTTGGACATTTTCACAGACTTGAAACTGTAAGCCTCTACCCCTAATAAATTTCCATTATAAAAGCCAACCCATTTCTGGTACTTTGCATTGGCAGCCCTGTGGTAAACTAAGATATCCACACATATACTTGATTTATGATACCTTTTACATCATTTAGGTCTGTTGGATATCTAAATTTGAATAGTAAAATAATAACTTTTATAGAGGAAAATATAATATCATCATTACTTTGGGATGGGAAAAGTTTTCTTAAATTAGAGACAAAAACACGAATCACAAAAGGAAAAGACTGACAAAAATATGAAGTTTTGTTCATCAAGCAATATTAAGAGAATGAAAACAAAAGCCACAGAGTAGGAAAATTTGCAATATATATCTTCAACAAGGCTCTCATATCCATATTATATAAAGGACTCTTACAGATAAATAAGAGAATAAATACCCCAATGAAAAATGGACAAAAGCCCCTCACTTAAAAAGAAAATAAATCAATGTCATTAGTTATCAGGAAACTACAAATTAAAACTACAATGAGCTATCACCCCCTATTCAGTACAATGGCTAAAAATTTGAAAGACAGGAAGTGTTAAGTTCTGATAAGAATTTGGAGGAACTTGAAGTCTCATACATGGCTTCTGGGATTGCACTTGGAAAAATTCATCTTGCAAAACTGTTTTGTAGAATGTACATATGATATATGCCCCACCGTTTCTTCTCTTAGACATATATATAGCCTATATGGAAATAAATATATATGTATATATAAGCACCAATATATATGTAAACAATCTAAACATTCATTGACAGTAGAATGGATTTAAAAATAGTGGTATGTACACACCATGGAAATTATACAGGAATAAAGATATAAACTATATATTTTTATTCATCCACAAAGATGAATCTCACATACATAATGATGAGTGAAAAGCCCAGACCCATGAGAATATGTGCTCCATGATTCCATTCCTATAAAGTTCTAAACTGTCCATGATTTAAAAAGGTATGGAGTCCTCCTGGGGATTAACCTCCCTGGCAATGAGGGATTACTAACAAGTGCCAATGGGCAATACAACTGGAAAAAGACCTCGAATAAAAGGGGGAAATGGTAAAGACAAATGAGTACATAGGACTAAGAGACTTCAAAGTGAGTCGGGAGGGCAACCCAGAGGTAACACTTATGCAGATCCCAGTAGGACCTCCTAGGCTTCCAATGAGGATATCACCCCAATAGAGGGGCTCCTGAGGTCTCTGGAGACATCCAGGTCCTATATCAGGGCAGATAGCCCCAGAGTTTGGTGCCTTATCAGTGGGCCCTAATTTGGAACCCTTGCTCCTGAGAGTGACAGAGACTGACTGAAATATGTCTTCCCTGCACATGATCCATCTGTCTCTTCTATTCAAACCTATATGTGATGCCAGAGTTTTAGGTGTACTTCCAGAGAGCAGAGCCTATGGGCTGTCCATGTGCCAGCTGGGTCCAAAAGCTCGTTGGAGCTGCAACTCCTACTCTACAACTCAATGGACTCATCCAAGACACCTAGTGGGGAGATGATGATGGACAGAGGCTATCCCAGGGAATGGAGAGAGTCTGCAGCTGCAGGCAGGGTAATCCCATCCATCTTATCCATGGGATATAAGCCCCCTCTCACTTGGTGGTGGAGGGGACATCACCATCCCAGACTCCTCAGGATTGGGGGAAGAGCTATGGGCTAGAGTGGACTTACTGGTATTCTGTTATAGACTTATTGTGATTCAGGCAATGGAAGAAATTACAACATTATGTGGAGCCAGTGGCCACTGGACGCTTTGGGGTCAAGGAGAGGGAAAAGCAGTTGTAATACAGGGGCTTTTTCGGGACTTGGGAATTATCCTGAGTGACATTGCAATGACAGATATAGGCCATCTTACATCAGCATATAACATGCAGAACTGTGTGGGAGAGAGTGTGGTCTACAACGTGAACTATGGTCCATGCTTGGTGGCAAAGCCCCGGGATGTGTGCATCCGTTGCAGGTGATGTGCCACACTGATGAAGGATGTATATGTGGGAGGTTTTGGGAGGTGTGGGAGGTGGGGCATATGGGAACCCCTATAATTTTTGTGTAACATTTATGTAATCTATGTATCTTTTAAAAAATAATTAATTAAAAAAAAAGAAAAAAACCATTGATTATACATGTTCGATAAATCATATGGTATGGGAATATATTTCAATTAAACGACTTAATAAGCAAATACGTAATTGTGCAAGAATAGCCAAAAACAGGAGGTATGCACAGCAGGGGAAAGTCAAGAGACTGAGA
>PVKH010023514.1:0-13837 GCA_004027955.1 Chaetophractus vellerosus
AATCTTATTTTTTTAAAAAGCCCCTATCTGAAGCTCCAGGTGGAGCTCTACATTTGGCATGGCACCACATCCAAAGTGGTGCGGCAGCAATAGTGCAGCAGTGGTAAGTAAATGGGCTGAATGGATGAGCTTGAAGCCATATTTCTGGCTTTCCCAAGGTCTGCATAGATTATGAAGGAAAACTAGACATCCCCTTGGATTCTGCTAAGGGCATTCAGAAGTGCTAGGCAGGCCAATTTGTAGGACAAAGAGGAATTATTTGTATGGGGATTTCATGACTACTCGCCCCATTGGCCAGGACTTCATGGCCCCAAAGGCCTGATGGAACTGGTTGCATCTGAGTAGTCACCAGCTAGACCAGCCTTCACAGCTGAGATAAGTAGTGGTCCAAAGAACACAAGTGCCTTCCATCCTTATTGCCATAGGATCACAAAAACCCCAGATGTCTTTGAAATACTAAGCATTGACCCCAAAGAGATTATTAAAATGGAGAAGACTATGATAACGTACTTTGATTATTTTAAATTGTGATCCTTCCTCTGCACAACCCCAACCAAAGTACACACTTACCCCATTTTGCTGTTACCCGTGAGGAAGGACATGTTAGTATTTAGAAATAGAGTAGCTTGAGTGTAATGTTTAATTGTTGACCCTGCTATATCTCATCTAAGTCCTTTGAGATTTAGTGAACAATTGGCATATTCCTATCATACTCTTTTTTTGCCATGCAATTAAACACTCTATTGTATTGATATTTATTGTGGAACAAATAGCACACTCCACAGGTTTGTTATGATCTACCAGTCTTACTTTTCCAAATAGAATATATAGGGCTCTCGGGGCATGAGTATTTTCTTATATTTATCTTGCATTCCTCAGCAATTTGCATAATGCCAAATAAATATTTGCTGATTGAGGTAACATGCAAAGAAATGTAGTCATGTATAATTGAAAGTTCTCTTTAATAAGATCCATTTCTAACAGGTGCCTGTTGCTTTATCAGAAGTAGAGTGGCAAGCATGAAGCAATATGTGGTTTGTATTTCATTCATACATTTAATAAAACAATATTTACCGTAATGATGCTGACATGAAATGTTTCTATCCTCAATTTCATTAATTGGCTGATCTATTTAAATTTTTAAAAGGTCTTTGTGTTCAAGAAATCTCTCTGAAACAAAAGTTATTGCAATGTTAGATAAGATTATTTGAAACAGAAGGAACCATTTTAGTGAAATATTTTGCATACAAGTCTGTTCTGCCTTGGAACTACTGATGTATTCACCCTTCTCATTGGAAGGTAGACCATAATATCCAATGAATGACTGCATTTATGTTTTGAACATCAAGGCAATTTCAGGGAGGTGTTTCTATTTCAATAATTAAGAAATCAAATAAGCGTGAGTGCAACTCTTTAAAAGGTTCTAGGTATAATTAGAAGAACACTTAATTCCCTCATTACTAATACCTGATTAAAGCCATTTGTCTTTGTGCCCTTTCTCACAAGGGTAAAGAACAAGGGTGTGATGTATGTTTAACTCCAGCCAAAGGGATATCCGAATGCAGCGGCTCTGTTCCCTCTGGAGGCATCTTGCTGCTGCAGAATGACTAGCCAATCACCCCCAACCAGCTGGAAAACCCAATCGCAAACTTGTCTTTGCGCTTATGACATCCTAACATCCTGTTTCATGGGCTTGGAGAAAAAACGATTACAATTTATATTATCAATTACCCAGAAATGCTTATCCTCATTTGCACTGAGCACATTGAAGTGAGCCAAGTAGCTCCTGTTTAAGTTACAAATCTTCAGAGAAGGAGATAGAAAATTTGAAATTTGTTACACAGAGTAAAAATTGTCCCTTTAGAAATTTATTTGCAGCTGTGCCCAAATGATGATAGATTTATCACATAAACCAGGGATTAGTAAACAATGTGTACTCTATAAAGAACTAAACAAGTCCTTGCTCATCACAGCACTTAATTGCAGTGGTTATATCAAAGCCATATAAAATTTAATCACCAACTACAAGTAAAACCGTAAGTTTTACATACATGCCTCTGTCATTGTTTTTTCACCTGTTTAATGAAAGATTCTTGGAATATCATAATATGTAGATCTTGTTTATGATGCAAATATAAAGCTGTCCTTTCATCTCTTAACAACTTTGATGTCGTGATATGAAGCTTTTAGTGCCACCCCCTCCCAGACATGCACCCAAGATGTTATCTGATTTACAAACCTGTTTGCCCAGTGTAAATAAATGGGAACCAGTTACAAGATTTTTCTGCTTTCAGTATTTTTATGAAGAATTTGTTCACTTCTAAATTAATAGAAATATGAGAAGAGTTTATTGACACATTTTCTTTAAGGTTTAGAATATCTCAAGCATCAAGTTAAGGGAAGCCTGTTAAAATGGGAAAACAAAAGTCAGAACCTGAGTAAGGAGTTCATTTATTCTAAACAGAAAGTTAAGTTCACAATATGTTGGAAATACTTAAAAATGCATTTCTTCATTAGATGTAGTCATCTTTGCTCATAGAAGTTTTAATTTCCCTCTCTCCTGTTTGGGTAAGATAAACACCTCTCATTTTAATAAATATTTAATCTTAAAAAGAAGTACAGTTTCTCTCTCTACCACATACTTGGGTCTGAACTTTTATTAGGACCTTCCAGGATTAAAATAATGTTGATAACTGAGCCCATCTCAGCCCATTTAAATAAATGTCATTCTCGAGGCCTGGAGCTTAGGCATAGGTTTTAAAAAGGTGTCCTAGGTCATTCTAATATACAGCTAGGTTTGAGAACCACTGATCTACTAAATCACATGTTTTTATGTTATTTTATGACATAAAATACTCATTATTCAAAGACTTCTGAGTAAGTATGCATAAAGAAATATAAAATCCCCAAATAAGAGTAAATCTAAAATAATTGTTTATATATTCCTGTTTTACATTAGAGTATTTTTGAATGACTAAATTTAAAGCTTCATAAATGCTGTATAAATTTAATAGAACTTTAGTTTTGTCCGCTTCAATTACTGTTGAAATTTCTGGTAATGTGTGGCCAACAGTAGGATTTTATTTAAATTTCCATTTATCCAGCATGTAAGTAGTTATAAGTCTCAGTTATTGAAAATAATGCTGATATTAGACATTTTAAAAAGAGAACGCCATGGATATGTCATAGGGTCAGGAAAGAGTAACCCCATCCCTTAAGCCTGCTCTATCGGTGGGATGACAAATTTGCTCCCAAACTGATGCCCTTCAAGATGTAGTACACAGGATCTGAAATAAGTCTTTTAGATCATTTTTGAATGATGTGATTACATGATGGTTGGCATAATTTCAGTGCTAAGTAAATCTTATTGTATTTTCATTTTGTGAAAGCTGGTTTTCCACGTGTATCTGTTCTTTTTACTGACCAGAATAGTTAATTCATTAGAACACCCTATTTTACCATCATTCTGCATAATGAGTGTTTATTGTACAGCTATTTTTGGTAGGCTGAAATAGTGGAAAGCTATTCACAATGATGAGAACATGAATCTGCTGATTGTAGACATGAGTAATTCACAATATCCCATCAGTCATGATGGGGAGCAGACAAGCTAATTGACCCACTTAAAGGATAGAGCTCCCCAAAGAGAACTGTATTTTATGGCTCAACTTCCATTAATCAACAAATACTTATTGAGCTCCTGCTGTGTGCCTAGCAGGATGTTAGAGATGATGGTGGTACAAGGCATAAATCAAGGTCAATATTCTGGAGCATCGTTTGATTCAGTTGGAGAACAAGATATGCACATATGACACTGTTATTTAAAAAGGTTGCATTTATGAAAATAATTACATCAGAACCTTATGAAGGTGCTAACTTGCACAGGATGGGCAAAAATAATAAAAATTATGTAATACAATAACAATTTTATGAAATGAAAAAGGAATTAAAAAACAGAGAACACAATAAAAACTGGTGTTAACACAGAAGATGTATCCTGAAGAATGGTCAATCTCAGATAAGAAATAGATGCCAAGACTTCTTTTCAGTTTTCTGGAAAAAAAAAAAAAAGTCATCTCCTTGAACTGTTGTTTTGTTTTTGTCATTGATTTTGTTTTCTGTTAGCACTGGGAATTTGCTCCAGGAATATAGAATAGATGCAGTAAGGAAAATGGGCCTTTGAATCCAGGGAGATTTTTATCCCAAATCCAAAAGACAAAACTTCAGGGTCTGAAGCGCCACCTGACAGTACTAGTTCCTTTCATTGTAAGAATATCCTGGTAAGTGTAACCTCTAGGCCATATCTAGTTATGCTAGTAAGTGTATGAGTTTGTTTATATTATTTATTTTATTTACACATATATTGAATTTACTGGCTATTTGTATTTTATAGGTCCCAGGTGTAAGTCAAAATAATGATGCTTTTTCTTAGTATGCATTATCACCATCTGAAGAGAGATTGTATTCACTACTGAAAGACTTGATGTTTATTCTGGTTGTGGGTGGACAGTGTTGTGTGTGTGTATGTGAGTGCATGCACATGTAAGTGTACTGAGGACATGTGAGTGGTGGTAGTAATCGTGGGAATTGCCTCCTACTTCCCTAGTTCATTCTACCTTGACATTCATATCCCAACTACTTTCATAATCCAGCAACTTCATAAAGCTTTGAGACCTGCTGATAGCTCTGAGGTAGGGAGAGTGGAGGAATTCATAATGTGCATTATTTAAACATTGCTTGAATAACTTTTGTCCATTGATGTTTACGAAAACAACTCTATTTAGATATGTACATATATAACATAAACATTTATTTACGTATACAGCTACAAGCAGTGCGTTTGTGCTGGTAGTATGTGAGCGTTTTGATATAGACAAGTCTGCGTTTTATGGGGGAAGATGGAAGGGACCTAAGCAAGCCTGGAGAAGAGATTGTTATACTACTATATCTGACATTGAATTCTGGTAGCATGAACCCTATTTGTATAGTCTTTGTTTATGTCTTTGTTTATTACTTCGTATAAAAGAGATGAACTAAGTATAATGTTAAGTTAAAAAAATATCAGAATAAAGTAATATGAGGCAGACAGTATTTCAAATTACACTTTATAGTCCATACAGGAACTTTCATTGGCAAGGAACTATTCTACCAAAAAGTGATTAGTTTACTGCAAGATGGCCTCTCATTTTTAAATTCAGCATCAAAATGTGATATATTACTCCTTATTTTATTTCATCCTCTCTTGTCTCTCCCACTTGGGCTCATCTCATTCGCTTGATTTGATTTACAAATTTGCTATTGCATTTTAGAGGCATTATGGAATTCATGCTGGTGCCAGAATACCCATCATAAGTTTCTATGTTAAGCATTTTAGTATCACTTCAACTTTCACTTGTCATGTAATATTCCTTTTGGGACACAACCTGAGTATTCACTAATAACATCATTGCAGGGGCTTAAATTGCAGCAGGCGAGGTTTCAGTTAGACCCAAGGAGTACAGGCAATCTTTTTATTTTTAAATATAGCATGTCCCTAAGAATGTATCACGATGTAGGGTGACCCAGGGTGAAATATATGTACTCTCATAGGCAGTTTAGGAACTTTGCATTTAATTTTGTTTTTGTCTGTTCATCACATATAGAAGCCATAAAATAGTAATGAGAAAAGACCTCCAAGGAAGTAGAGTGTGGAAAAATGTTGGTATTGTTTGTGATTTGATAATAAATGTCATTAAATACTAGAAATGAATATTTCTTCTTGCATATTGTTGAAAAGGTGGGAAGAATTTATAAGAGAGTATTTGAAGTCTTTGTTAATGCTAGATTATTATAACTGCAAACATCTTTTGACTTACGTACAGGGTTTGGTTAGGAAAATGGACTGTTAGTGGAGAATAAGGTAGAGCTCCATTTGATTTTGTGTTGATGAAATCCTCACAATTTAATTAAATACGGGTTTATGTTTATGGGATGCCCACTCTATGCCTCCCACTATCCTAGCCAATTATGGGAAAACAAAGTTTATAGTACAATCAATTCTATCCTTCAAAGTAATTTGGTTAGTAGATTCTTTGATTTCTACCTCTGGTATTTTCCCTCTGCTCTCTTCTTCCACTGTAATATTTGATGTAAAACGAGTTTACCTGTCAGAACCTTCCAGACTAGTCCAATCTCTAAAAACATTTTGCTTCATTACTAAGCCATCCATTAGAAGACAGCAACTATGAGCTGAACTACGTTCTTCATTCTCTTGTTCATAGATTCTTCCTCCCTTCCTCACAATATTGAGGTCGTGTTACATTGTCCAGCTCACTTAATATACTGACATTGTTTTGCACTTTTTATTATCATGAATGCTGTTTAGGAATATCCCAAACAGTGTTTAATTTTTTTATATTTTAATATAGTTGTAAGAATAATTTCCATCATTCCTTTTCTTAGTGGTCTAAGGTGTACCAGATGCCCCTGATACTCTGCCCATACCCCTGAGTACTCTGTTTTCTTACAAATTTAGGACTTGTGCAAGCACCTCCAGATCTCTGCCTGAGATGTTCTCTGGCTGCAGAAGCACACTTTCCTTACACTAAGAGAAGTCAGGCATGCTGGAGTCTTAATGCCCCCTCCCCAGCAGCCCTCAACCAATGTCAGATTTGGTGGATAAGCATCCCAGCTTTTCAACCCCTAAGTGAGTCAACCTTGAAGTGTGTTTCTACATAGTGTCCCAGAACCCCCTGTGAGATGCCTGCAACAATAGTTTATTCCTTAATGCACTCAGTACTGGCTTCCTTCCTTTCTGTCCACTTCCCCCACTTTTGCACCATTCCCAACTACTTGTCCTTAAAGCCTCATCTCATAGACTATTTCTGGGGGATCCCAACCCAAGACACCTAAGATATCACTTAAATATGTTTACATATGTTGATATGTGAAAAAAATCCCCCCAAAACATATAATCCCTTTTAGCAATTTATTGTCAACTCTTCCATTATTTTACTATTATCCTAAAACATGATAGGATTATTTTGTAAGGATGTACCAAAATTTCACTAAACACTTGCCTAAACTAGGTTTTAATCTTTGTCAGTTTGGTAGGAGAAAATACAATCTTATTTTATTTTTTTGATTGTCAGTGAGGATTAGCATGTTTTTATAATATTAGATTAGGTATTATGTCTCTTGTCAAATTATCTCTTATGCCAATTGCCTATTATGGGATGGTAATAAAGTTGGTAGTTTTCCTTTTCATTGTAGTTATGGTGCTTTTTACAGTAATTGTAAACTATCATGTAATAAAATCTATCAAGGTTTCCCCCTACACGTTTTTCTCTTGCTGTTATGTTAATGTAGGTAAACTCCACCTCAAGATATAAACAAGGTAAAAACAACTGTTTTCTTACAGTTAAAATGTAGTTTATTTTTCTATCACGTTTGAAGTAGGTTTCTAGCTTTATTTTTTTTCCAGCTAATGAGATTTCCCTGGATCTATTTTTTAAAATACTCCCTCCTATGCCCACTGATTTGGAATACCACCCTTTACACTCCCTAAGTTTTTATACATACGAGGGCAGCATTTCCCAAAGCATGTTCCTCAGGACCATGGTTATGAGGGAATTTGACCGAGCTTATGTTTAAAAAAGATATTCTCTATTCAAATAATTTTTGGAAATGTTAAACAACATTAAACAAACTTTTTTCTATAGGAATTCTCAGAATCTTTCATGTGCTAATGTGCACTAGGAATAATTACTAACAAGAATGTATTCAGTGATTACCATGAGCTACTTCTCTTCTAAGAACTTTGCTTTTATTAATTTGTTTAATTAACCTTACCATGTGATTGGCACTTTTGTTACCCCTGTTTATCAAACCAGAAACTGAGGCTCCAGGATTGAGATGATGTGCAAAATTTCTAAAATTTATTAACTAAAAATTCCACATGTCTCTGTGTATATTGTGGCTTGAGATTCATTTTTCTTAATAGGTACTTTAAGACATGCTACATAAAATCATTTTCTGTTCTATCCAATTCCAAATGCTCACTCTCTCTCTTTTTCTCTCTCTCTCTCTCCATTCTTATACTGTTTTCTTAGCATTTTATCCCTGGTAATGCAATTTTTATTATATTATTTGAAAATTTCAAATACACTTATACTTTTGCCAGATTATCATTTTGTAAAAATTTTATAATTACTTCATCTAATTATAAAAATAAGCAATCAAGTAAACAAATAAAAGTCTTTAAAATTGTAAGTGAAATTGCAATAAACGCACAAGTTAATTTGAGGAAAATTGATAGGGTTATGATCCTTAATTTAGCAGGTGCTATAAATATGCTATATCTTCCAAGTTCTTTGTCTTTCTTTGTATCTCTCAGTTAAATTTTATAATTTTCATCATATATATCTGGCACACTTTCCTAGATGTATTTTCTCTTTTGTTATAATTTCTTGTTAACTGAGATCTTTTTTCATTATATTTTTAACATATATGAAACAGTGATAAGAAATCATAAAATGGAAAATATAAGTATAATTAAAAAATTAAGATAACTGTAAAAATAAATACAAATACAAATTAAAAGCAAAGCCTTTCATCATGCTTTAAAAAGAAAAACCAACTATATACTGCTCATGTAATACATCCTTAAAACAAAAAGCCAGTGAGGGGCTAAGCAAAGATATATCAAGCAAACACAGAGAGCAGGAGTCATGATATTAATATTAAATATGTAGTTAAAAGCAAATATTAAATGGGACTGAAATTGTTGTCCTATTTTAATAAAGGTGCAATAAACAACACTGTTATAACAATAATGGGTCTTTATTACCAGACAAAATAGCAATGAGATATGAAACAAATATCATGATCAGTAGAAAGGGTAAAAACACAATAACAATAGGAGAATTTAAGTAATCTTTACTCTTCTTGAGAGAATATGTAGGCAAAATGTAAGGATATGAAATAACTCAGGTTGTGGTTGTATATTTGCATATGTAAACATCTGCATATGACTTCACTATACATACATAGATACAGGTATTCCTATCTATCTATCTATCTATCTATCTATCTATCTATCTATCTATCTATCTATCTATCTATCTAATCTATCTATCTATCTATCTATCTATCTATCTATCTATCTATCTATCTATCTATCTATCTATCTATCATATGTCTTATCTATCCCAGCATTTATATCTTTGTTTTCTAAAACCAAAAAAAATGTATTAAAATTAAAAATAGATTATTGGGAATTATGGGAAGATGGCATTGGATTAGGCAGGTAGGGCCCAACTGACTTACAAAAACAATGGAGAAAGAGCCAAAAGCTGACCAAGGGAACTGCTTTGGGGGTAAGCAGACCAAGGCAGTGTTTCACAACTCCAGGAGGGTGAGGGACAAAGAGATGAAGAACCAAAACAACAAACATGTATTACCAACCCCCAGTGGCAGCCCAAAAGGGCTCCCCTTTTCCCCCAAGATATTAAGCTGGGGTAAAACCCCTCACTTACTGCAGCTGACTGAGAACGGAAGAGACATCTTCCTCCCCATCAGCTTTACAAGGGAAAAGGAGGGTGGTCAGGGCCTTTTCTTCAGTGAATTCAGCTAGCAGAGCCTGCTTTGTATATCTGCTCTGGAGATTCAACACAGGAATACAGGAAAGCTGAGATTAAAACACCCCCATAGAAAGGTGTGCTGACAAGCACCATCCACTGGCCAGTCTGGAAATTGCATGGACATAAACTGCTTTTGGTCCTCTCTGTACCCTAACTCCTGGGAGAAAATCTGCACCCCATTAGTGAGTCCCTGCATAATTTTGATAACTTAAGCTGGGAAATTTTAAAGACTGAGAATAAGTTGAACCAAATATCAAAGAAGAGCTGTAAAAAAAAATAGGCAAGCAAGAGAAATTGACCATCAGAGTAAATTCACTAACATATTCAGTTACCTAGTCTTCAGCAAAAATTTATAAGTCATACTAGGAAAAAGGAAGAGATGGCTTATCCAAAGGAACAAACCAAATATCCTGAAGAGATACAAGATTTAAGACAATTAATCAATGATAATCACACAACTCTCCTACCTCAATTCAAAGACTTGAAAGAAAATATGACTAAGGAGATAAAGGATATTAAGAAGACACTGGGTGATCACAAAGAAAAATCTGAAAGTAAAAAGAAAAATAACAGTTTATAGGAATGAAAGACATGATGGATGAGATTAAAAATACATTAGAAGCACATAAAAGCAGATTTGAATTGCTTGAAAACAGAATTAGTGATTTTGAAGACAAAACATCTGAACTGGAAAATACAGGATAACAGAAAGAGAAGAGAATGGGAAAAAAAATGGAACACGGTCTCAAGGAATTGAATGACAAGGCGAAATGTATTACTGGTGTCCTAGAAGGAGAAGAAAATGGAAAGGGGGCAGAAAGAATATTTGAGGCAACAATGACTGAAAACTTCCCAATCTTTATGAAAGACATAAATATCAATATGCAAGAAGGACAACACACCCCAAACAGAATAAAGACTCCCAAGATATCTTCTATTCAGAATGGCAAATATTAGAGATAAGAGGATTCTGAAAGCAGCAAGAGAAAAGCAATGCATCACATCCATGGAAACTTTGATAAGATTAAGTGCTGATCTCTCATCAGAAACCACGGAGGTGAGAAGAAAATGGGATGATGTATTTAAGGTACTGAAAGAGAAAAACTCCTGGCCAAGAATAGTGTATCTGGAAAACCTGTACTTCAAAAATGAGACTGAATTAAAAGTCTTCACAGAATACAGAAACTGATAGAATATGCTACCAAAAGAACAGAATTACAAGTGATACTAAATGGAGTGCTGCAGCCTGAAAGGAATAAGCAAGAGTGAGAGACTAGGAAAGAGTGTAGAAATAAGAATATTAGGAAGGGTAAATTAAAGGGTAAAAAGACAGACAATAGTACATGACAACAAAGCCAAAGGACATAATGGATGAAGTAAATAATGCCTTTATAGTAATAACCTTGGAGGTTAATGACTTAACTCCCCAACCAAAAGACATAGACTAATAACAAATATGAGCCATCTATATGTTGTCTACAAGAGACTCGCCTCAGACATAAGGTCAAAAGCAAGTAAAAATTTCTTCCATTGCTGGAAGGCTACTATAAATCTTGCCATAACCTACAGGATTGGGTGGGAGAGAGTGTAAACTACAATGTAAACAATCCACACTTAGTGGCAATGCTCCAAAATGTGTTCATCAATTGCAATGAATGTACCTCACTAAAGAAGGATGCTATTAATGTGGGAAAATGTGGGAGGTGTGGGGAGCGGGGCATATGGGAATCCCCTATACTTTTTACATGACATTTGTATAATCTAAGTTTCTTTTAAAAAAGAAAAAAGAAAAAGAAAAAAGAAACAAAAACAGGTAAAAAGTGAAAGGTTGGAAAAAGATATTCTATACAAATAGTAACCAAAAAAGAGCTGGAGTAGCGATAATAATATTGGACAAAATAGATTTTAAATGCAAAACTTTTATAATGGATGAAAAAAAATTGTTATATATTAATAGAAGGAGCAATTCACCAAGAAGAAATAACTATACTAAATATTTATGCACCTAACCTGAGTGCCCCCAAGATACGTGAGGCACACCCTGGCAAAACTGAAGGAAGAAATATATGTCTCTATATAATAATTAGAGACTTCAATACATCACTCTCAGTATTGGTTAGAATATCTAGACAGAGGATAAATAAAGAAACAGAGAGCTTGAATAAAATGATAAATGAACTGACCTAACAGACATCTATAGAGCATTGCACCCCAAGACGACAAGTCATATATTGCTTTCAAGTCCTCATGGATCCTTCTCCAAGATAGACCATATGTTGGGTCACAAGACAAGTCTCAAAAAATTTAAAAAGATTGAAATTATACCAAACACTTTCTCTGATCATAATGGAATGAAGCTGGGAATCAATAATGATGGAAAAAGGGAAAAGTCATAAATATATGGAGATTAAACAGCATACTTTTAAACAATTAGCAAGTCAAAGAAAGAAATTGCAAGAGAATTCAGCAAATACCTTGAGATGAATGAGAATGAGAACACAGCACATCAAAACCTATTGGACAGCACAAAGACAGTGTTGAGAAGGAAATTTATAACCCTTAATGCTTACGTGAAAAAGAAGAAAGAGCTAAAATTGAAGATTTAACTGCATACATGGAGGAACTAGAAAAAGGACAGCAAACTAATCCCAAACCAAGCCAAAGAAATAGTAAATATCAGAACAGAAATAAACAAAATTGGGAACAAAAAAAAAACCATAGAGAGAATCAATAAAACCAAAAGTTGTTTCTTTGGGAAGATTAACAAAATCAAGAAATCCTTAGCTAGACTGACAAAGAAAAAAAGAGAGAGGATGCAAATAAAATCAGAAATGAGAGGAGGGACATTACCATGACACCACAAAAATAAGAGAGATCATAAGAAAAACTGTATGCCAAAAAGTAGACAATGTAGATGGACAAATTCCTAAAAACACATGAACCACCTATACTGACCCTCAAAGAAATAGAAGACCTCAACAAACCAATCACAAGTGAAGAGATTGAAAGTCATTTAAAACCTCCCAAAGATGAAAAGCCCAGGACCAGATGACTTCACAGGTGAAGTCTACCAATCATTCAGAGATGATCTAATAACGTTACTCAAGGTGTTCCAAGTAATTGAACAGGAGAGAATGCTAATAAACTCATTCTATGAAGCCAACATAGTTGGCCTAATACCAAAACCAGATAAAGATACAACAAAAAAAAATTACAGACCAGTATCTTTAATGAATATAGATGCAAAAATCCTCAACAAAATACCTGCAAACCAAACCCAAAGCACATTAAAAGAATTATACACCACGATCAAGGGAGTTTTATCCCAGGTATGCAAGGGTGGTTCAACAACAACAAAAAATCAATTAGTATAATAAACCACATTAATAAATTGAAGAAGAAAAAGCACATGATCCTCTTGATGATGCAGAAAATGTGTTTCACAAAACACAGCACCCTTTCTTTACAATCTTTCTTGATCCCAACTAACTTGCTTTTCATTTCAGTCCATTTTCTTACCATTTCATCTTAGACTTTTACATGAGAGAATTCATATTCATTTGGGAACACAAACTACAATCCTTTGAAATTTGCTTGTACTATCTAGTAAATTTAGTCCCAAATCATGTTCGTCTATATTTGGCGACTTATTTTCTCTTTCTTAGGTCTTAAAATCTTTTCACTGGTTCTAAGTTATTTCCTGTCCACATTCTCATTTCTGAAGTCAGGTATCCTTCTACTTCTGGTGTTTTCCAATGAACAAGGTTTAATATGCACTTTGATTCCACCAATTGTCAATTTGGCTGCTCTAAAAATCTTTCTTCCAGTTGCTGGAGGGCAGGTTAATGTGTACATTTCAAAGTCAGTCCAAAAGATTTTACTGTCTTTTATTTAGAATCATCTCTTGGCATGAGGCAGTATTTTCTACTCCCGTGGAATATCTTTGGAGAATTTGAAAGATTCTGTAATGCATTTTTTTTAAAGAAAGAATGAAGAAAACTGATTTTCATTACTAGGTAAATTCTAGTTCACTTTATTATTTTTTTTACCAATATTATCATTATTTATATTATTGTTATAACTATACACATACAGAAAGATGTCTGCTACAATAATTATAACCATGTAGATAAAGAAAGAGATTTACCTTATGATTATTTCTGGGGCATAGGATTTGGGGTAGGTTCTAAACTTTAAAAAAATGTAATCTAAGTATC
>PVKH010023515.1:0-13823 GCA_004027955.1 Chaetophractus vellerosus
TATGTAATAAAGAATAAATAAATCTTTAAAAAAAAAAAAAATTAAAAAAGAAAAGGCTTCAGACCTTTTCAGGGATGAATGCATAACTCTGTGAATCTCCCAAGCATCAGGGACTCTATACTTCAGTAAAGAGGATATGGATGTCCTCGGTATCAATACAAAAGTGTTGATTTCTTTTTCCGGAGGATGCCCGCACCAATTGTCCGCGCTTGATCCACGCTCTTGCCGTGATTCGAGAAAACCGTCAGCGCAATTCAAGAGCCCTGGTGGGGATGTGATGTATGGGACCAGTGTGTGGTGTTTTGCCGCTTTATGGTGTAGGGTGGCAAGGTTGGCTCTCCACTTAATGTCTACATATGTTCATGTATGAATGTTATCAATCACTACAAAGATATATTAAGAGAAAGAGGGAAATGTAGTCCATCATGAAATTTGGGGATTGACCTGTTTCTGTAAACTTGTCTTCCTTTTGTTTCTTGTAATCGTTGGGTGTTCTGATCACATATGCATAGTGACGGAGTGGTGTACACTCTGCCGGTTGGATGATGTCCTTGTCTTTTATGCACAACCCCTTTCCCCACCCCCAATATCTTGTGAATCTTCCACTCACTCTTTGTGAACTTGTTCATCCTACTAAAGGCTTTTCCATCATGTGTTAGGCTGGGGTTTTCACAGGGCATAGGGGAAACTTGGAGGTTGAGAGCTCTTTGGAGTCTGAATTCTTCCTCTGCTTTTCTCTGTGTGTCTCTGAGGTTGCCACTCTCTTTGTAAAAATAAGTTTTATTTCATTTCAAATACTTTCTAAAAACATAACATGATAGAAGAGTAGTTATTTATATATGGGTGCCTGCATCAGAATGGCCTCAACACTCTGGTCACCTCAGACATATAGAGAAATTCAGAAACAGTTTCCTTGGAACAAAATTGGTAGCCTTGTAACCATTCTCTGATGATTCATGAAGTCAGGTAAAAAATCTCTCAATTCTCTATTTAAAAAGGGGTGTTATACAAAACAAAGGAATCAAAGAGAAGGCTTTGATGTGTTCCTATCATTCTTCTCCCAGTTATAGTAGTTAACATTATGCCATTATCTACTGAGAATGAAATCTAGTCTAAACATTTTTGTACCAAAGCCTGCCGTCTGAACTGAATTCATTGAAGCCTCTTGTTTTCAGAGTGTTTACTTTGAAAATGAGCTAACAACTTTCATTTCCCAAGAGCCTTGCCTGGTTATGGGGAAACATTCTTTCTCCGGGAAGAATTCATTTGAAGACAATAATAGATATGTAACCCCTCTTTAAAATTTTTACTTTACAAAGTATTTGAAATCTGGATTCCTTTATTGTAAATATACCAAATATGTGTATTGAGACTATTGTCCTAATCTGAGTTATCACTTGAGAGCATATCTTCCATTTCCTGTTTTGCCTCCAACACGCCACATTATTAGGCATGTAAATGTATTCTTAACAGAAGCTGTGAAGTAACAGAACATTTATGCAATTGGTTCAGAATTCCCATACCACTCTTCTCCATCATCGCACCACACCATGGTGGAATATTCCTTAAAGATCATAATTAAATATCATGAAATGGTTACTGCCCATGGCGATCCATATAATCCCTAAGGAACTCATTTTCTGTACCCCGCCTTCAACAAACTGTCATGACAGTTGTGTGTATATGGTGTGTCTGTTTTGATGAGTCTTGTGTTTGAATCTTTGCCCCACAGTCCTAAGTTTGACCAGTGGATTTTTTTCGGTTGACTTCCCTTTTTGAACCCCCACCACAGCGCACCACAAAAAAGGACAATGTGTTCCCATTTCTTGTTCTACCCTTGGATTCCTGAGATCTGTGTATCCCTGTTTTGAAAGACTGTGGTCTTCCTCATGATCCAATGGTGGTATGTGGAATTCCATGAAAAGAATTCTTTTTTTCTCAGAAATTGCCTCAATGAAAATTGCATTGATAAAGAAAGTGTTGGGTCCTAACCCCCCTCAGGAGAAACCCACAGCTTCAGGAAAATAAGCCCCCCCCTCAGTCCCTTCTTGCTTCTTCCCCTTTTCTCCCTGGAATCCACATTGTTAGGAAGATAAGCACTCCCTGCCTGCCCCTTTCAACTGGCACTTACATCTCTAAACAGATAATGACTCTTTTCCTCCCTAATAACCCTCTCCTTTAGGAAGATAAGCTAACCTTGCTCATTTTGCTCATGTAACCCTGCCTGCCCATTTGCTTAGGAATTTTCCCGCTTAGAGTTCCTATTTCAACTTATGAAAATCAAGATTTTTTGGAGACTTGACTCTCCTGTGGGCCTGCACATAATAAAACTTTGTTCATCTGCCCCCTCAGAGTGCCACTTGAGTTTTCATTCCTTCTGCTGCAACTGTTGTGCCTCCAGCTTGGGGCTGATGGGTGTGGCCAATGGTGATCTCTGAGCGAAGTGGGCTCCAGCCATCCTCTTGATGGGACCTTCTCCTGAGGGGGTCCCCATGGGCCATGTCCTCACACCCTGGCCTGACTCAGTGGGGAGGCAGACTGCACATTTCCAGAAGACTCTGGAACGTTAAGGCCCTGGGTGCCAAGTCCTCAGTCAGGTCTGTCTCTGGACAGAAGGGGAGACTGATCACCTCCTAAAATCTCGAGTACCAAGATTCCAGAATAGGGCAATTCCTGTGGGAGGGATTGCATAATCTCTGAGCAATTGTGTATGTGATTGAAGTTGAGAGAGCCTTGCCTCTGTTATTCCAGTCTGTGACTCCAAAGCTTATGTTACAGAGCCCATGTGGGCCCTAACCTGTTTTTCATAGCTACATCATATGGCATAACAGCCACCCCAAACTCTACCTGGGTGCCTTAGCCAAGATGAGCTGAAGTTCTCACAAGAGATGTGGACAGGCAGGCATCTGAGTGGCCTTGAAAGAGGTGAACGCTTCCCTTGTCTACCTTGCGCCACTAATGCAGGGTATGGGCTTATCACAGTCAAAACCTACCATCTTAAACTGCATGCTCAAGAATTTCATGAAGGGTTTTTCCAGAGATTATAGCATCTGGATGAACCCCGGCACCCTCCAAACCTTATGTGAAGTAGAGTGGCCCACTTTTAACATTGACTGGCCCTTGGAAGGGACCCTGGAAATAGCCAGGGTCCATGCAGTGTGGCTGGTTGTCACAGCAACTCCTGACCACCCCGATCAGTTTTCTTACATTGACTCTTGGTTACAGATAGCCCAGACTCTGCCCCCTTGGGTTCAATTATGCATTGGAAAAAAGGGACAGAGCAGGGTCTTGGTTGCACAGGGAATGAGGCTCCCAAAGACAGTCATTCATCAAGGGTCTTCAGAGGAGGACCCACCACCCCCACCCCCATATGCTCCAGCCCCTCTAGCCTCTCCTCCTAGCCTGGGAGTGCAGGCAGATCTCCCAGAAACACCCCCACCTTCAGTCTCTCCTCCTAGCCTGGGAGTGCAGGCAGATCTCCCAGAAACAATCCTACTTTCAGTCCCTCTGGGAACATCAAACCCCTCTCAGGAAAGCCATGGGACCCCAATAGCAAGGAGGATCCAGTTGGAACAACCCATGTGAAACACAGGGTCCATCCCAGATCAGCAAGAATGGGACCATCTGACCCGGGATGCCTGTTTTATACTATCAGCCCTACACAACTACAGACCTCTTAAACTGGAAGCACCACACCCCCCATACTCGAAAAAGCCCCAGGCCCTTATTGATTTCATAGAATCCATTTTCCAAACCCATCATCCTACTTGGGATAATTGCCGCCAACTCCTCCTGACTTTATTTAATACAGAGGAGAGACAACAGATTCTGATGAAAGCCTGAAAGTGGCTGCAGGAGCAGGCGCCTACTAGCATCTTAAACCTGGAAGATTGGGTACAAGAGGCAGCACCAGAGGCCCAACCAAACTGGGACCTCAACACTGATCAGGGATGGGCTGCACTCCAGCAGTATTGGGAAGCACTCCTCTGAGGGGTCCAAGAAGGGGCAAAATGACCCACAAACATGACAAAGATGACTTTAGTTACTCAAAAGCCCGATGAATCTCTGGGAGATTTCTATGAACAACTTTGTGAGGCCTTCAGAATCTACACCCCTTTTGACTCAGAAGCTCTGGAAAACCAGAGGATGGTGAATGCTGCCTTTGTTGCACAGGCAGCAATGGCCATTAAAAGAAAGCTCCAAAAATTAGAAGAGTTCATGAGGATGTCACCAACAAATTATTCATCAATTGGGATGAAGCCACTGAACGAGGAGCCAAGAAGTGAATAAAACATCAAGCTTCCCTACTGGCAGCAGCCTTGGGAAATCCTGACCCCACTGGATGAGAAGGGCCACCTCAAAAAGGGGGGACAAGCACCAGAAGGGTGCCCCTGGCCAGAGACTACTGTGCCTACTGCAAAGAAAGTGGACACTGGAAAAATGAGTGCCCCCAAAAGACTCAGGCACATCCCTAAAGGGAAATACCAACCTGAGCCCCAAGAGCATCTGATCAGACTGGCAGGGCTCAACCCTGAATATGAGTGGCTGGGCTCACTGGAACTTGGTCCCCATGAGCCCCTGGTCAAACTGCAAGTTGGGGGCCAGTCAACGACTTTCATGGTGGACACTGGTGCTGAATATTCTGTGGTCACAACCCCCATTGTCACCTTTAGCAGAAAAACTGCTAATATCATGGGAGCATCTGGGGACCAGTCAAGCCAACGGCCTTCTTGCCAGTCAAAAACTTGCCAGCTTGGTGGCCTTGAAGTGACTCATGAATTTCTGTACCTGCCTGAATGTCCAGTTCCCTGACTTGGTAGGGACCTCTTAACCAAGCTGGGAGCCCAGATTACCTTCAAACCTGAAGGGCCAGCAAGCTTAAGTCTCAGGACCAGCCTCACTCTTCTCATCACCGTACCCTGAAATAAAGAATGGAGACTTCATGTGGAAGAAAGTTCACATTAGAATCTGGAAAAACTGCTGGAACTTTTCCCCCAGGTTTGGGTGGAAAAAAACCCACTGGGAATGGCATAGAACCATGCACCCATCATCATCGACCTGAAGCCTGGAGCAGTCCCGGTCTGGCAGAGGCAGTGCCCAATCCCCCGTGAAGTGCAATTAGGCATAGTCAAACACAAAGATCACCCAAGAAAAGAAGGAATTCTGAACATCCCATTATTGCCAGTAAAGGAGCCAGATGGGACCAGATATCAACCAGTGCAGGATTTATGAGCCATTAATAACACCACTCCCACCTTATATCAGGTTGTTCCCAACCTGTACACTTTGCTAGGACAGCTGATGCCTGAAGCCACCTGGTTCACTTGCCTGTGGCTGACTACCCCAAGCCAGCCTCTGTTTGCCTTTCAGTGGGAAGATCCCAAAACCCAGCAGAAAACTCAGCTAACCATAACCTGGCTCCTGCAAGTCTTCAAAAACTCCTCTACCCTTTTCAGGGAAGCCTTGGAAGCAGATCTGGCCACCTACGCCTGGAAGGACTGCAGGTGTGCCCTCTTGCAATATGTAGTTGACCTCCTACTTGCCAGTGAGCTGGAAGAGGACTGCTGGAGAGGAACTCAGGCTCTCCTACAACTTCTAAACACAGACTGGGTACAAAGTGTCTTGGAGAAAGGCCCAGATCTATAAACAGCAGGTCAAGTACCTGGGGTTCAGCATCACACAAGGGCACCAGACACTCAGACCCAAATGAAAGAAAGTGATCTGCACCATCCCTACCCCCACCACAAAAAGAAAGCTTCGTGAGTTCCTTGGGCCTGCAGGGTTCTGCCACATCTGGATTCCCGGGTTTGCAGCCATGGCCAAACCCCTTTATGAAGTTCTGACAGGTCCAGAAAAAGAGCCCCTTGCCTGGGGAGCTCAACAAGGGGCCTTTCAAAACATCAAAATACAACTCGGCCAAGCCCCTGCCTTGGGACTCCTGGATGTAACTCAAAACTTTAACCTGTTCATGCATGAAAAGAACAAAGTAACATAGGGAGTTCTCACACAAAGAGTCAGCCCCTGGCAAAGACCTGTCATTTACCTCTCCAAGCAGCTGGATCCCATGGCTGCAGGGTGGCCACCCTGCCTGAAAGCCCTGGCAGCAACCATAACCTTCATCAAAGAAGCCAACAAATTAACCCTCAGGCAGACTATTCATGTTATGGTGCCACATGCAGCCACTGCCCTATTGAACTCACAGGGGCATGGTGGATATCGAATCACCGGCTTGCACATTACCAAGGTTTACTCTGTGAAAACCCCAGAGTGACAATAGTAACAGTGCGCAGTCTAAACCCTGCCACTTTTTTACTGGAAGAGGAAGGAGTTCCTTAGCATGATTGTGTTGAAGTGACCAAGGAAGTTTTCACCAGTTGCCCTGACCTCCAAGACAAACCACTCCCTTCACCAAATCAAACACTATTTACAGATGGGAACAGTCTAGCTTAAAATGGGGAAAAGCTTGCTGGATATGCAGTCACCACTACTGAACAGGTGGTGGAAGCGGCATCTCTACTGCGGGGATGGTCCGTGCAATGAACAGAGCTCTGGGCACTGGTCCAAGGCCTGCAGGTAGCTGCCAGGCAAGTGGTAAACATTTACACTGACTCTAAGTATGCATTTGCTACTGTTCACATCCATGGGGCAATTTATAAAGAAAGGGGTCTCCTAACTGCAGGGGGAAAGGAAATCAAAAACAAAGAAGAAACCCTCCAACTGTTAGAAGCAATCTGGAAACCAGACAAAGTCACCATCATCCACTGCTGGGGATATCAGAAAGGAATGGACATGGTCGCTCAAGAAAACAGACTAGCTAACAAAGCAGCTCAGCAAGCATTTGAAGGAACCCACAGAACACGAGTTCCAGAATTGACAGCACAGCTGTCCCTTTTAGGACAAGAGACTGATGAACTAAGCTATACCCAGGAAGAACAGGAATGGGCTAAGAGAGAAGGGGGAAATCAAACCCCCAAAGGAATTTGGCTGCTCCTGGATAACTGGATTTTTGTCCCAAAAGGAGCTGCTCATGCCCTCATCCAGTAATACCACCAACTCACCCACCTAGGGAAAACTGCATTAGAAGTCTTGCTCAGGAGATACTACTACATAGCCTGACTAGCTTCTCTCTGTGCCACCATCAGCAGGCAGTGCCAAGTTTGGACCAAAAACAACCCTTTACAGGGCCCCTGTGCTCCAGCAGGTGTCCAGCACATGGGGATGGCCCCCTTTGAAGATCTCACAGTAGACTTCACAGAAGTGAAATTAGGCCAGGGGTACAAATATCTGTTGGTGATGATATGCACCTTTTCAGGTTGGGTTGAAGATTTCCCCACTCACACCGAAAAGGCAAGAGAAGTGACTAAGGCTTTACTTAGAGAATCATTCCCCAACACAGGCTGCCACTATCTATTGGAAGTGACAATAGCAAAATGTCAGTAATCAAGTGGAAATTCCATACCGCTTACAGACCCCAGAGTTCAGGGAAAGTTGAACGCATGAATCGAACCCTCAAAGCCACCCTAGCCAAATTCTGCCAAGAATTGGTCTCCCCTGGGTAGACTTACTTCCCTTAACCCTTCTCTGAGTTAGGTGTACCCCAGGACCCACAGGCTATTCACGCTTTGAAATTCTATTTGGATGGTCACCCCCAATTATCTGGGCCTTCAAAGGAAATCTCAAACTTCTGGGGGAGGCTAGCTAGGATTCCATTCTCCAGCAGCTGGGGAAAACTCTAGTTGAAATACATAAAACTGTCTTGTCCCAGAATCTCATCCCCCTGGGATACCCAGTACACCCCCACCAGCCAGGGGACCTAGTCTGGAAAAAAGAACCCCTTCAGCCTTCTTGGACAGGTACACATACTGTGATCCTTGTAACTCCTACTGCTCTTAAAGTTGCAGGCATCATCCCTTGGATCCATCATTCCAGGGTCAGAAGGCACACCCTGATAAAGAGCAGGACAGCTGGACAGCCCAACCCATGCCTGGCCACCCCTTGAGAATGAGAGTAGCCCAGGATCCCCGAGAACTGACCTCATAAAATGCCTGCTGAATGGACCCCTGCTCTTGGTGGATCCTGTGCTTATATGACCTGCTTGCCTTGGTATTTGGAGTTGGACTTGCTGCTGTGGCCCCTGCAGACTGGACTATTATGAACAGAGCCCTATTTGCAATTGTTTACTGGTGTATAATAGGATGCTTCTGGGCTTTGACTTGCTTGTCCTTTCCTCCCTTGCCACCTCCCTAGGAGCCAATACCCACCCCCATACCTGCCCCCAGGAGAGGGTGTAGGGGCCACAACTATGGGAGTTATGATAAATACCTCTGATGAGACCTCCAAAAAGCAGAGTATTCTGCCACTCTTGGAGCTTGCTGGTAGGTGCCACTGCTCCCTGGAAGGGGGTCCCACTGGCTTCTCTGTATCTCATACAGAAAATCCCCAGCCTTGCAGGGTGTGGCATAGAAACACATGACCCCATAAAACTCACCTTATTAAACATAACCACCAGATCAGAAAATACCTTTTTAAAGGCCCAAACAGAACTAAAACTAGGAATTGGAATATATGACCCATTGGGGCCGGACCCAGGGGACCTCATACTGGTCCAACTGATCCCAGTAACCCAACCCCCAGAGAAAACCCTGAAGAAAAATATCAGTAAAGCTGCCCAGATGCTAAAAGCCAAAGTTAGAACAGCTCCCTGCAGCATCCTTTTGAATCAGGTTTGAAATTTCCACCAACTCCTAAATGAATCCTGGCCCGACTAAGCTGCATCCTGCTGATGTGGCATGGTCATTCTTGGTGTGATCATCTCCAGTGGGACAAGAAGGAATTATCTTATAATCAGGCATGATAATTAAGCAGTGCTTACAAACCAGCTCTGCTCATCTCCTGGAACCACACCCTGGCCCACCACACCCATCAGCTCACCCCATGGTGGTGGTGACAAGGCCAGCTGGGTCCATTACCTGGTGTCCAGGTAACCATGGGGCAGCAATGTGGGAAGAGGGCTTGCACCTCCTCGGGGACCCTTGGCCTCCCAGACATCCCTGCCACTTTTCTGACATTTCTTTCCATAGTTTTTGAGAGTTGAGCCCCACCTGCCTACTCCGATGCCATCTTCCCAGAACCCCTGTAATCTTTTAAATTGCTTGAACTTCTCAGTAGAAGTAGCCAGCCAGGTAGGTGCCTTTAAATTTTCTTTTGAAACAACAACCCTCCATTTCATTTTAACTTAATATTTGTAATAATAAGGCCTCATTTCTTCAAATTCTTATTTCTGGGATAACCATTTTATTCATAAGCATTTAAGCACAAGGAAAGTAAGTTAAAGTGGAAAAATTAATGAGTAATAGTTTATTCAGTATTTATAATACAATAAAATTATAATATAATAACAACGGTAATGGCCAAAGACCTCAAAATTATTTTATTTCTTTAGATATATTTTCTCAGGAGGGATTTCTCTCAAAGAGACAGCTAGGCAAGCCAGGTTCAAGAATTTTTAAGCTATTACATTTGAACTGATTCATAACCAATAAAAAAAATTCATAATGCTGAACATGCCTTGGTGTTTTATGATGCATGAGGGATTCTTTTCCATGTGAAGATTCCCCCTAGAGATTCATCCACACATCTTGGTGTACACAGTGAAAATACACATAAGAGTTAAACAAACTACTTGAAAGACCATTTATTTCTGGTTAGGTATTTACATATATATGTACATATATATATATTTATGTGTGTGTGTGTGTGTATATATATATATATATATATATAGAGAGAGAGAGAGAGAGAGAGAGAGAGAGAATATTCTGTGACAAGTAATTCCATTTGTAAGGGGTGAAAAAATATATATAATAGCAACCTGATTTTTTAAAATTAAGAAATAGACCTAAACATCTCTCTCATGACATTGAATGCCCTGGTCTTGAGGCCATACTTCAATCCCTGGCAGCCCTTAGTAAGGCTGGCTGTAGGCCAGTGGGGCTAGTGAGGATCAAATTCACTGTAGGCTATATTTACTCACTTAAACATTTACACTATAATGTAGATGTATACCTATATCTTTTGGGTTCATATATAGTGTACATTTTCATATATTTTAATATACATATTATATTTAAAGGCACAGAATATGGATTATTTATCACTCTCTGCTCATTGCCAACTCCTAAGATACATTGGCACAGCTTTTACTTTTATAGAAAAAATGCCATTTTCATTCCACAGAATTTTGTCCATTCTGCACCTCTTCTCCAGTTATCCCCCTCTCCCCTGAACATGTCTCCTTCCCTGGGAATTCCGTGAGAGGCCAGCAGGTCTCCATGACCTCTGTCTTGTCCTGTGTCCTCCCAAATCCTCAGATATCAGTATCCATTTCAGAGCTCTGACCACCTTCTCCTTGGATCCCAAGTCCCAAGGTGTCAGTGCTACTTCATGGCTGAGGGGCTATATTGGGTATGTCAGCATCAGTGATAAGGATGATAGGACAGATGGAAAAATCACTTTAAGGTGCTTTTAGTTTGGGGCGGATATTTTGCTTAGAGGGATTTCTGAGGAGGGGAAAGCCAGTTATGAAGATTTGGTATATATGTTAATAAAATAAACAACTGGTATTGCCTTATTAATGGATATAATAAATGCATAGAGGGATTTCTATGAGACAGCCAAGTAAGTGCTTCTGAATTGTTTTTATTTAACAACAGACCCCTCCTCCTTTAAAATTTTAAAATAATAACAAGGATACAATAAAACCCCTTTATCTGTTAATATTTTATATTTGGTCAGCTATTTTACTCAGAAGGATTTCAGTGAGAATTCTACAAAGTGGTTTTAAATTATTTTTTAAAAGATAACCTCCTATGTTTAAGATATTAATTTACTGTTGAAATAACAATGCCCAAAGGCTTCATAATGGATTTATTTCTTGGTATGGTTTCCATGTCACAGGATTGCTGTGCAGGGATAAATACTTAATGGGTATTTGGAATTCCTTTTAATGAAATAAATTTCTGGCATTATCTTATAAATGAAAATATTAACAATAATAATTACAATCTCTTTCAAGTCCTGCCCATCAGTGGCTGTTTTATTTTGAGGAACTTTTGAGAAAGAGGCAGCTGGCATTGAGATCTAATTTAAATAGCTATTCCCTAGCCATGTTTTAATTTAATTATGAAAAAAATATAAAATAATAATAAAATCCCTTAGTTTCCAGTATAATCTATGGTTTGGGCAGGGAAGGGAGGTAAAATTAAATTTAGAAGGATTTCTATGAAATCTTCAATTAATTATGAGAGCTTTCAGGTTTTTCCCCTGATAAATGATACTCCTAACTTTAATTACACCACCAATATCTGAACATATTAAAAGCCTTGCATGCCTTGGCAGGAGATGGATATATAAGATTTGTTTAGAAGGAGGAACTCAATCTGGAGTATGAGGAAGTGAGAAACATCTTTGAATGATCACGGCACAAGAATGCCACTGATAAAATATTGGGTATGGTGAGGGAAAGAGACTAGGATATTCTGATCTCAGCCACCTGGAAACAATAAACATAAGATCACTCAGAATTCTGGAGAAATCCCTAAAGTCTTTTCTCTCCTGCACTTACTGTCTAGAGTTCACTTATCCCCACACCCCTTGTGGTGAGTAAACAAACTACACTAGGATGGGACTTGGGCAGTGAAGATCCTTTTAAACATGCACACCCACAGTGATGTGTATGGGGTCACAGCTCAGACCCCCAGGTAATGGCACATATAGTGGCTCTGGGAACCACAATGGGGATTTGGGTGATGCTGTCTTGCACTTGTGTCAAAGGAGACAATTTACTGACCAGAGTAATTAATTCAAGTCCAGTTAGGCCTATCTCCAGTTGAGGCCCAGCTTATGGCAAGTTGATGCCCTGGCTAGGGAAAATTGGGGCCTTTGCTGAGTATACTTGTCCCCAGGATTAACCTCCTACAGAGAGGAGGGGTCATTTACCCTTCACCTTAAACTGGGTGGGCTCTGTGACCAATAAAAGAGGAAGCAAGAATCAAAAAGCTGGTTTATAGCCCAGAACATGAGAAATTGGCATCTTTCACTTCATGTCTCTTGGGTCACTATTTTTGGGATTCCTGAGCCACATATACAGTCTGACTACCCTGAGACCACATGCTGCAGTGCCCATCAGCAGGTGTCTGGTTGACAGGACCAGCCATGCCCAGTCTTCCAGCCATTCCTCCCAATGCAGAAGACATGAGTGAAGCCATCAGGGCTTATGAAATCTGACCAGATACCACCCAAATTCCAAGTAAACTCTGTTGAGACCATGTGGAGCAGGAGAATCATCCAGGTGAGCTTCTATATTCTTATTATTTTTGGTAACATAGGTTATTGTACACAGCCAATATTACACACAATTCAAATCTACAGAAAATCATGTATGTATTATAATAGCTGATTATTTGGTCAATAATATGCTTGTTCCATCAAAACTTCAGTAACAAATATAAATCTCATTAACAGATATGAAAGAGGATTGAGGACCAAGTTCTGCATGTGTATGTATATATATATATATATATATTTCTTCAAATATTTCTATAAGTTTCCTGAGAAAATGTGTTGCCATTGATTTACCTCATAGAAGTTGGAATGGGAGTTCATATGTCATTGGGATTTGAATTTTAACAGTACATTCTTTTCATTTTAGATTCCTTAGAAGACATCTACCTTGTCCTCTGTACCACCAAGAGCAGGATTTAGGGAAAACCAGAGAGGAAATGAGATCCTGGAAAGTCCATATTTCCTTGCCCTCACATGGCCCACCACAGTCCATCATAGAGGCAGACTGCCCAGGACTCCTGCATGAAACACAACCCAAGAATCCTTGTCTCCTCAGTAAAATGACTACATTCTCAGCTTGACACCATGACAATTCACACCAATATCTTCCTTCACCCCAATATTCTCTATGAAAAGCTCAGCATTTATCTGCTAATGCCATGTCTCATCCAGAAGTCTGAGCATTCCCATTCATCAACACAGACTCATCTCCAGAAAGAACTGTGCATCCTTGAATCTGACCCAACCACTATCACTTCCTGCCTCCCAAACCTCCCCATGTGTCCTTGTGACTACTTTACTAGCAATTACTGAAGGCTCCTGAAGATTTAAGAATCGAGGGGAAGAGGGAGAAAGCTTTTCAGGCCTGAGAGACCCAGGGATGTTCTTCCCCTTTAAAAGGAAGCCAGTGTCATGAGCAAGCAAAGAAGGGGCTCAGGAGTTTGGAGTAGGAGGGATGAGAGACTCTGACAAATATCTTTAACAGATACTGACAGCAGCTCACTTCCCCTCCTTTTTTGAACCTACTTCTGCAGCCAAACTCTAACCCTGGTGTAATGGTTTCAGAGTTTTATTTAATTGTGAATTCCAAAAATATAAATTGGATTATTCTTGTAAACTAATCCATTCATTTGGGCGTGATTAAGTTATGATGAGGGCACTAACTGGACCCCGCCCCTTGGTGGGTGTGGTCTCAAGAATAAAGGCTAGGCAGTAGATCTGAGTTGCAGAGATTTGGAGAAGGAGATGTGAGAAGCAGTTCTGATGTTGGAGTGAGCCGTTTGCCCGATAGTCTACAGCTGGCCTTGTGGAGAGACGCAAAGCATAGAAAGCCTCATGGTCTACAGCTGAACTCGTGAAGGAAACAGAAGCTAAGCCCGGAGAGAAACGCAGCCCCGGGAACAGAGGAACCCGGAAGCCTGAACCCTGGAGACGTCGGCAGCCATCTTGCTCCAACACGTGGACTTTGGTATGGGAAGAAA
>PVKH010023516.1:0-13846 GCA_004027955.1 Chaetophractus vellerosus
GAGCTCTTTATCCACTGAGCTATCTAGCCGGGCCCTCCTATCATTTCTTAATTAGAGCATTGTTGAATGCACAAATATAAAATAAATACTGAAGTGAAGTTTAGTGTGTTATGGAATTATGGATTAAACATGTTATTTAAAAAATCCACCAGGTAATTGCTCATTTAATTTACCTCAAGTTGAGATTCTGATATATACATTCCAATTTTATAATTTAAGATTACAGTTAAATACTTCTAAATCACTTGAGTACAATGGTAATAAGACAATTAGAAAATTTATATTTTCTTAAAAAAGACATAGTTAACATTTTTGATGTTACTTCTAAATTCACATGAAGCACAAACATTCCACCCCACACCCTAATGAATATTCAGCTCAAGAAGTTATGTGGTTCAGAGTTGATACTGCAAACTCTATCACAGTTTAACATTTCAACCACAGTAGATATCAATCAACAAAGGCAACTGTTGTTTAAACATCTAATAAATAAGAAAATTAATATGAACCAATTGATTGAAATTTAAAGGTAAATAAACTGCCATTCCAGTTTGAATATTTACAATAAATTATTTCATACTTTCAAAAAGAGACATTAATTCACTTCCTGTTTTGAAACAAGTTCTGTGCCCAGATTATATATTTAATTTTCAGTGGGTGCTAATTCACACATACATTATTCATTATTCAATTATCTAGGAAATAAATCATGATTGCTTAAACTTATCCTAGTTAATTACCTAACACAAAGCATCAGTGGAAATAAAGGAACCACAGGAATGGAACCAAAGAGAAGTGAGAATTGATGAGTTATCAGAAGAACTATTAGGTAGAAGATGCATAAAAAGGAAAGTAAAGGAAAAGTTAAAGAAAGAAAAGAAAAGAAAAAAGGAAAGAAAACATAAAGAAAAGAATAGAAAAGAAAAAAGAAAAGAAAAGAGAAAAAAATCCTGCAATGTTCCTATGAAACAAAAAATTAAGTTCTACGTTTTGTTCACTTATCATTGTACCCAAAGTGATGACAGGACTTTTTCTTGTGTTTCTGAGACTGGCTTTAATATACAGTTCTGGGCAGGCACTGAAGTGATAGCATAAAAATTATAATGGTTAGAAAAAGTGGGAAATCACCAATTATGTATTGATATCAATACCAAACGTTTATTTTTGGTCAGATTACTAGAGGGGATATGTGTATTTAAAAAGCTAATAAAAAGAAAATAACTCACTGCCTCATTTTTGAAACCTAAATTTATAATTCTGAAGAATATTTGCAGAATAAAGCATCACAGATTATAAAATTTCAAGAGAAATCTTGGCCGACCTATCCAATAGTGATCTAGATACAGAAAAGCTATGTGTGTCAACAGTTTGTTAAATTGAATTTCTTAACACCTAATGCGAATTTTGACTTCACTAGACCACTACACCAAATGGCCTAAACACACAACAGAATATTAGGCCACAGCAGGATTAACACTATGCTGTTTTTAGGATGGTAAGAAGGGGAAAGGGAAATGAAATCAGAAGAGGAATATTGCCAGTGTCAACAAGATTGAGTCTTAATTAGCAAAGCATTTTAATCCATTTCCATTCTCTCACTATGCTGTATAAAATACCTTTTACTGTATCAATATATCACAGGAAAGCAAAACAAGAAACTGGATGTAACAGGTTACCTTGTGTTGTACCTCATGGCACCAAGAGAATGTATGGAAATTATGCCATCAGTAAAGTACCTCAGGAGAGGACTGAGAAAAGTAAAACACAAAGGAGATTTTATTGTGCTATCCTAAAGTCATACACTAAAAAAAGTTAAAAGCACTCCCCTCCTCCCTCACATCACTTACTTAAAATAGAAAATGGTTTTCTTAGAACAAATTTTATGCATATAAATAAAAACCAAGAATTCAAAACATGGCTTTGCTAATGCAAATTATGGGAGAAATTTGCATTAACTAAATTTAAAGATCTTCTTTAGAAGCTAATTTAAAACACTAAGGTCTCCCACAAATCACTTTCCCCAATAAATGCATCTTCAGAGAAAAGCTTCTGTCTGGGTTGGAACAAGCTCACAGATTCATTAAGACAACATGAAATGAACAGGAGTAAACATTCCATATTCTAAATAATTTAATGAGGTTTCTTTAAAACTCAGTCATTTTTATTTAAACTAATATACAGTTTGAAAAACAAAAATATAAAAACAATAATAATCTTACTTCTTTTCACTGTTCTGTTTATTAATTTGGAGGTCATAAGGATTTAATGTTTTATTTTGTATATGATGCAGGGAACTTTTTCTTTTTGGTTTCACTTAGAGGAAAAAAAAGCAATAATTCTGCATTGGTATATTATATTCTATTTAAAACCATTTAGTACTAACCAAAAAAAAAAAAAAACAAAAAACAGTTTCTCAAAAGAACAGATAAAAAGAAATACAAAAGGGAAATTACTTGAAGCTTCTATACCATCTTGAGGAGACTCTAATACTACAAACTAAAATATCTTCTTTTGTTCATTAAACTTTTTTAATACAATAAACAAATTATTAAGGGAAAGGGAGAGGAAGCAATAATTGGATCATATTAGAAAAAGGAAGGTTGGGTAATGGCATGATTTAAAGACTATTAATGAAGGATCAAGAAAAGCTTAGAAAAATAAAAGGGCAATTATGTTATTGAATTAACTAAAAAAGAGAAATGTGGCAGAACTGCATTGTTAATGTTCTGTATGTGGAAATTAAACAACATAATCTTAAACAACCAATGGATTAAAAGGAAATCAGAAGAGAATTTAGGAAATATTGTGAGGTGAATGAAAATTAATATACAACATACCAAAACTTATGGATGCAGCTTAGGCAGTACTGAAATGGAAAATTATGGATTTAAATGCTTATATAAAAAGAAGAGAGACTTCAAATCTGAGGCCTATCCTAAAATGGAAGAACTAGAAGAAGAGGAAACTAAACCCAAAGGTAGCAGAAGAAAGGAAGCATCAAAGAATAAAGCAGAGATAAATGTAATTGAAAAGAAAAAGCAATAGAGACAATCAATAAACCCAAAAGGTGGTTCCTTGAAATGGTCAATAAAATTGACTAACCTTTAGCTAGACTGACGAAAAAAAAGAGAAAGGGTACAAATAGTGAAATTCTGAAATGAAGAGGGGGATGAAACTACTGAGTCCACCGAAATAAAATGTACTGTAAGAGGACACTATGAACAACTGTATGCCAATAAATTACATTAGCTAGATGATATGGACAAATTCTTAGAAACACACAATCTTCCTACATTGACTCAAGATGAAAAAGATCTCAACACATGAATCATGAATAAAGAGATTGAATCAGAAATCAAAAACCTCTCAAAAAAGAAAATCTCAGGCCCATATGACTTCACAGGAAAACTCTTTAACATACATTCCAAGGCTTAACTCCAATTCTACTCACCAAAAATTTGAAGAGGAAGGGAGCACTTCCTAATTCATAATATGAGGCCAGCATCACCCTCATACCAAATCAGATAAAGATAACAAAGGAAAAGAAAATTACACACCAAAATCTCTTATGAGTATAAAGGTAAAAATCCTCAATAAAATGCTAGTAAACAGAATCCATCAACATATTAAAGAGTCATACACCATGGTCAAGTGGCATGTATCACTGGTATGCACAAGAAAATTAACAAATTTTATACATGACAATAGCAGAATAAAGTACAAAACCCTCATGATCATCTCAATTGAAGCAGAAACGGCATCTTACAAAATACTTTCTTGATAAAAAGCAATTAGATTACTAGGAATAGAAGGAAACATCTTCAACATGATGAAGGACATATATGCAAAGCCCACAGCTAGCATCCTACTTAATTTGAATGGCTGAAAGCTTTATTTCTAAGACCAGGAACAAGACAAGGATGCCCCCTTTCACCTTTGTTACTCAACATTGTACTGGAAGTTCTTGCCAGAGCAATTAGGCAAGTAAAAGAATAAAAAGCATCCAAATTATTTCCCTACTTGTCAATAATATGGCCTTAGATACACAAAATCCTGAAACAACCACAACAAAGATCTTAGAGCTAATAAATGGATTCAGCAAAGTGGTAAGAAACAAGGTCAACATTCATAAATATGTAATGTTTTTAGACACAAGCAATGGACAATTAGAAGAAATCAAGAAAAAAATTCCTTTAACAATAGCCACTAAAACAATCTAGCATCAATAAATAAATCAAAAGAAGGGTGTTAAGGACCTGTACACAGGAACCTATAAAACATTGCTAAAAGAAATCAAAGATGTCCTAAATAAATGGAAGGATATCCCATGTTAATGGACTGTAAGACTAAAGATCATTGAAATGTCAATACTTTCCAAAGCAATTCTTAGATTCAATGCAATCCCAAAAAAAATTCTAACATCTTCTTAGCAGAAATGCAAAAACTAATCACAAAGTTTATATATAATTGTAAAGGATTCCAAATAGATAGTACCATCTTGGAAAAGGATAAAGAAGTGGGAAGATTCACCTTTCCTGATCTTCAAACTTATTCACAAAGCCACAGTAATTAATATAGCATGGTACTCACACAAAGACAGATATATAGACAATGATATTAAATTGATATCTCAGAAATCCATTCTCAAATTTATGGCCTACTGATATATGACAAGGGATAAAAATCACTCAATTGGGAAAGAATAGTACTTTGATGAACTTAATCTCCATTTGATAAAAAAAAAAAGGAGGGAGGGCCTCTACTTCACACCTTCTACAAAAATAAACTCAAAATGGATCAAAGTACTAAATAAAACAGCCAGAAATACCGAACCCTAGAAGAAAATGTAGGGAAGCATCTTCAGGATCTTATGTTGGGCAATGATTATTTAGAATTTACACCCAAAGCAAACAAACATAAGAAAAAAATAGTTAAATGGGACCTCCTAAAAATTTTTAAACTTTTGTGTTTGAAAGAACTCTATTATGAAAGTAAAATAGCAACCTATACCATGGTAGGAAATATTTTGAAACCACATATCTGAAAAAGGCTTATTATCCAGAATATATAAAGAAATCTTGCAGCTTAACAACAAAAAAAAAATTATAAATGGGAAAAGGCTTGAATATATACTTCTCCAATGAAGATATAGAAATGGTCAGAAATCACATGAAAAGATCTTTAATGTCATTAGCCATCAAGGAAATGCTAATCAAAACCCTTTAGAATGGCTATTAAAAACATGGAAACTAAGAGGTTTTGGAGAGGACGTGGATAAATAGGAATACTCCTTCCTTGCCAGTGGAAATGTAAAATGGTGCAGCCACTGTGAACTGTTGGGCAGTTCCTCAGAAAACTAAGTATAGGACTACCATATGTCCCAGCAATACCACTACTAGGTATATACCACCAAAGAACTGAAAGTAGGGACTTGAATAGATGTTTGTACACCAATGTTCATAGCAGAATTATTCACAAATGCCAAGAGAAGAAAGCAACCCGTGTCCATCAGCTGATGAATGGATAAATAATATGTGATATACACATACAATTGGATATTATTCAGCCTCAAAAAGTAATGAAGTACTGATACATGTGACAACATAGATTAACCTTGAAGATATCATGTTGAGTGAAATAAGTCAGACAAAAATGGACAAATATTGTATAATCTCACTGATTTAAAACAATTAGAATAAGAAAAAACAAAGAGTAAGAATCTACTAATACAATATAGTTTACCAGGGGACCAGGGGAGATGACAAAGGGAAGTTAAGGCTTTACATATACAAACTCTTATTTGGAATGATGGTAATGTTTTGGTAATGGATTGAGGTGATGGCAGCAAAACATTGTGTGTACATAATTAATAGCACTGAAATATGTATTTCAATGTCATTAAAAGGGGAAATATTATATTGCATATATGGTAACAGAATAAAAAGTTTAAAAAAATCCAAGGAGCTACGCTACAAAAACAGTTAACCCTAAGTTAAACAATGAACTATAATTAATAGTACAATTATAAAAATTATAAATATGGACTATCAGGAATTTGTAACAAATGTTCCACACCAATGCAATGTGTTAATAATAGGGTGGTATATGGGAATCCTGTATTTTATGCATGATTGTTCTGCAAACCCACAATTTCCATAATACAGAAAAAATCTAATTAAGGAAATTCATCTAAAATAAGACCCAAAATATTTGGAATTGAAGCATCACAGTCTTAAAAACCTGAAGAGTCGAAGAAGATATAGAAAATTTTGAACTTAATTCAACCTGAATGATAGGGCAAACATAACATGAAAATTTTAAGATAAATGAAAACATTGCTTAGGATCACAATTTAAAGTCTTCAAAGACTTATATTAGCAAAAAAAGTATAAATCAATCGTCTAAGATTTCACCTCAGGATATCATCCAATGGCTTTTGAATCAATTGATCGATTTCTCCACTGGTTTTACTCTCTGTGTTTCATTTTGGGTAATTTCTCTTAACACATACTCACATTCACTCATTTTTCTTCAGCTGTGTTGAGGTTATTAATGAGAACATCAAAGAATTTCTTCATTACAGTTTTCATTTCTAAAAATTAGATATAAATTTTATATATGTATATACATAAATACTCTATGTATTGAACATATTTACATTTCAATAATAAAAAGACAAAAAATAAAAATGGGTAAAAGACCTGAACATTTCCATTTCTACAAAACCATCTTCTAGGATCTCCATGGTATTGCACTAAATCTGTAGTTCACATTGGGTAGTATTAAGTCTTCCTATCCATGAACACTGGATGTCCTGCCATTTATTTTGGTCTTCTTTAATTTCTTTCATCAGTGTTTCTTACTTTTGAGTGTATAACTCCTTCACTTCCTTGGTTATATTTATTCCCAGCTATTTTGTTTTTGTGGATGCTATTGTGAATGGATTTTTAAAAAATATCCATTTCAGATTTTCTTTGCTGGTGCATAGAAACACAACAGGTGTTAGTGTTTGTTTTTTTTTTTTGGTGTTAATCTTGGGTTCCACAAATTTTCTGAATTCCTTTATTAGCTTTATTAGCTTTTTGTGTATTCCTTGTGGTTATTTATATAAAGGATCATGTCATCTATGAATATAGATCGTTTTCTTCTCCCTTTCTAATTTGGATGTTTTATATTTCTTTTTCATGATTAATTGTTTTTCATTATTCCAATACAATGTTGAAAGGTAATGGTTAAAGCATGTATTATTGTCTTATTCTGGACCATTGTTCAGAGGGAAGGTTTTCAAGTCTTTCACCATTTAGTATACTATTACCTACGAGTATTTCATGAATGAACTTTACCACATTGAAGGGGGTACTGTAGTTTTAGTAGAATCTCTTTAAAAATTTCCTGGATTTAAGCTTCTTCAATTTAATATTTCTTGTACTCCAGTTATTCTATAAAGGCAGATATTAAATAACTTTCTTTTTATCATATCATCTTTATTATTTTTTAAAGATAATTAGATTTCAGAAATTTTACACAAAAATATACAAATTCCCATATGCCCCACTCACCACACCTCCCACATCCTCCCACATAAACAACCTTCTTGAGTGTGGCACATTCACTGCAGTTGATAAACACAACCTGGGGCTTTGCCACTCAGCATGGACCATAGTTCACTAGTAGTCTACACTCTTTCCCACACAGTTCTGCATATTCTGTGATGATATAAAATGGCCTATATCTGTTGTTGCAACACCATTCAGGGCAATTCCCAAGTCCTGAAAAAACCCCTGTATTACAACTGTTTTTCCCACATCCTGCCCCCAGAGGTTCCAGTAGCCCCTGACTCCACATAAATGTGATAATTTCTTCCATTGGTAGAATCACAATATGTCCAGAGTGGAATAGCAGTAAGTCCACTCTAGTCCATAGCTCTTCACCCAATCCTGAGGATTCTGGGATGGTGACTTCCATTCCACCTCCAATTGAAAGGGGGATAATATCCCATGGAGAAGATGGATGGGACTATCCTCCCTGCAACTGCAGACTCTCTCCATTCCCTAGGACAGCCGTTGTCCATCATCAAATCCCTGCCAGTTGTCTTAGGTGAGTTCAAGAAGCTGTAGTGTAGGTGTTGCAACTCTGTTGAGGTTCTGTGCCCAGCTGGCATACATACAGCCAAAAGACTCGAGTCTCTGCACATACACCTACAAACTTCGGCACCAATTATAGGTTTAAATAGAAGTGACAGATGAGCCATGTGCAGGGAAGGCATAACTGAGTCCAACTCAATCACACTCGGGAGCACAAACTCTAAAGTAGGACCCACTGGCAAGGCACCAAACTCTGTACCTATTCACCCTGATCTTAGGACATACATGTCTCCAGAGCCCACAGGAGCCCCACTATTTGGGATAGTATGCATTTTGGAAGTCTAAGAGATCCTGATGAGATGTGTATAAGCGTTACCTATGGGATGACCTCCTGACTCACTTTGAAGTCTCGTAGATATGTAAGCTCATTTGTTTTGACCTTTTCCCCCTTTTATTTGAGGTCTTTTTCCAGTTGCATTGCTAGTTGGTACTTGGTAGCAATCCTTTGGTGCCAGATGCTCAATCCCTGGAGTCATGTCCCATGCTTGGGGGAAGATAATTAATTCGTATGCTGAGTTTGGCTTAGATAGAGGCCACATTTGAGCAACAAGAAGGCTCTCCAGAGGCAACCCTTAGGCACCCCATAACAATAGGCTAAGTTTCCATATCAAGAGTAAAGGTCATAAGCCTAGTTGTCAATATCAAGGGCCCATCAGTGGATCATTCTCCTTAGCCTGTCACTGCCTCTGCACTTGAGGGACTGTTGCTGCTCCCTTAGATAATGTGGCAGAGCTCTCCAGGATAGGAATTCAGTATTCCCTTCTTTATTGTGTGAGTCTCCACCCACTGTGACAATGCCCAGTGAACATGTGAACATTTTTACACACGTTATATGTATGCTCAGGTGAAGTTCCTCCCATGCATCCTCCATCACTGACACCCAACACCAATGATCCTCCCCTGCCCCAATTGTAACCCTACTGTGATCCAAAGCTTCTTCAACAATGAAGCCTTTACAATAGCCATGTACAAAGAATAGAAAAATGAACCAATAATGATATGTTAAAATATAAAAAATAAAATACATAAAAATTTTTAAAAACTGAAAATATAATAAAATTAAAAGATTGGGATATTTTAAAAAATGAAAAATGTTAAAAAAATTTTTTTTTTTAATTTTACCTTTCATCACCACAATATCTACTGTCCTGTCTGTACCATGGTAACTTCCCCCACACTTCCCCTATTTTTTCATTTTGTTTTCAAAGAAGTTTTAGGTCACAGCAAAATCACACACAGAATACAGGAGACTCTCATATACCCAACATCCTCCCACTTTCCTTCCCCCATATTAACACTTTTTTATATGTGGCTGGTACCTTTGTTATAACTGATATACATATAGTAAAACATAGCTACTAAACATGGTCGATGGTTTATATTATGGTTTACATTTTAGACCGTACACTTTTATAAATTTTTTAAAAAATGTAAAACAATGCCACGCTTCTCACTATTTTTGGAAGGGGGAAACTGGAATTTAAGCTATTTTTCATACAGATATGTTGTTTATGTCAACACACAATGGGTTTATTATTAATTGTAATTGAATTAATAAAAATAGAATTTAAATTATAAAATTTAATTTTAATATGGTAATTAGACATATATAAAACCCACCTACACAAAAGCTTCTTTGACTCCTCAATAATGCTCAAGACTGTAAAGAGGTCTGAGATAGAAAAGTTTACTAATAAACATGTTTTAATGTTCAAACAGAATGATAATGAAAGTGATTGGAACCATGTATGAGTCTTCAATTTAGAATCTCTCTACAGTATAGTATCTTTATTTCTATTTTACAGATAAGAAAAACTAATCTCATCTGCTCTTTCCAAACAAGTAGGCAGTAGATACATGTGGCTAGTCAGTATTTTGGATGCAGCTATCCTGGATTATGAGAACTTAGTATGAAAAAATTGAACTATCTCAATAATTTTATATTGATTACATGTTGAAATGATATTTTGGATATATTGTGTTAAGTAAAATATGCTATTAAGATGTACTATTATGAGTCTACCAGAAAATTTTAAATTACTTTTGTGGCTTGCATTATAATTATATTGGACTGCTTTCAGCATTGCTGGTAAGGATTCAAATTCTGTTTGTTTAACCCAAAATTCTATATTTAAGAAAGCTTAATCAGAGAAGTACTTTTCAGCAACAATATATTTTCAATAAAATCTGTAAGAAAAGCCCACAGATGAAATCATTATTAGCAACACTTAAATAATGAAAAATTCTCAAGGTAAGCCTAAAATAAATACAAAATTCAATACATATTCTTAAAGTAGATTTATCCTGTGTAAAATGAATCAATTGTTGGTTAAAACTGAAAGCACTACAGAGTGAAAATACAAACATTGTCACCCCAGCACAATTTAAATTTCCTTAAAAAAGAGTTGAATTTTAATTATATAAAAACTAATATAAATAAAATGGTGGATGAAATCTGAATCACATGTTTCTTAGAGCAATATCCATTGATATTGAGTAAGCAGGAAGGGCAGTTGTGTGAAATAGATTCAAAATCTTGGGAAGCTCTTTCTAAGGGTAGGAGCTCTTTCTTACAACTCAATGTCAACTGCTCCACAGCACTAACTGATACAAAAGTCCTGACTCTGGTGACTTATTATCCTCATCATTTTTGCACCTTTGACCACCCTTACCACATGTCTCTTATTAGCCCAGTCTATACTCTAAAACCCAGAATGACAACACCATGAACTATGTTCTCCTTGTCATGAATTCCTGACCTGACAAGTGCAATGACATTCCAAAGGGAGACCAGTGGATTTAGTGGCTACTAAGTTATTAGAAACTTTCCATTTCTAGAAGTTTAGGTGCAATCACGTGCCTCACTTGCCTTGAGTTTGAAGAGCTGGAGACGTGCACTGCAGGAATAAAAGTCAGCTGCTGCTTTAGGCTCACTGAGAGCTGACCTAAAAGCCCCAATTGAGAAGTTACTGTACCAACAGGACTTGTTCTAAGAGACCTGCCTTTTTCAGTTGAAAGTGTCCTTTCAAGTAGTCTCTTAAGTTGCTTGAAAATTTCAAAAACATTAAAAGTAAGAAACAATAATAAATATTTTGTAATAAAGTTTATTTTTAGAGAAGTTTTAGGTTACAGAAAAGTTGCAGCAAAAGTATAGATGATTCCTATATAGCAGCTGTCCCATTCACAACATTTTCTCTTATTTTAAACATCTTTACATCACTGTGGTACATTTAGTAAAATTGATGGACCATGATTGAAGAATTGCTACAAGCCAAGGTCTATAGCTTATATTATGGTCTACACTTTGCTTTGTGCAGTTTTAAATGCTTTGATAAATGCATCATAATGTCATGTACTTGTCATTAATATCATACAGAACAATTCCAATGCCCTAAAAGTCCTTGTGTTCCACCTATTCATCCCTCTC
The DNA here is from genome assembly GCA_004027955.1 of Chaetophractus vellerosus. Taxonomy (NCBI): domain Eukaryota; kingdom Metazoa; phylum Chordata; class Mammalia; order Cingulata; family Chlamyphoridae; genus Chaetophractus; species Chaetophractus vellerosus. Next base: position 11,572 of record PVKH010023516.1, read on the forward strand.
CTCCCTCTGAACTTCTGATAACCACTATCTTTATATCAATATTACAAGTTCTTCCATTACCACATGATAATAACTACAATAACAATAAATCGATTTTTATCCATGGTTACATTCTCCCTTATGTTCGTTCATTCCTCAATCATGAGTTTGGGATGATGTCTTCTCTGACTGCTTCAGATTAAGAGAGGACTTAGTTATTAGGGTGAAGATAGATGGAAATATTTTTGCTTGCAGTTGATATACTATGTTTATTGGGATGGACTTGTCCATCATCCCCATTTTGTTAGCTGTCCTAGCTATACCATCCCCATTTTGTTAGCTGGAAGTAACTCTTAGGTATTAATTGTAGTTGGGCTAAGTTTCATTTTAACAGGAATAAGGTTCATAAGCACAAGCATTAAGCTTGAAGGTTTGGCATATTGGCCTGTTTTCATTTCTATGCACTGCCAATATATTCCAGAGATTTTTACCATTTTGAGAAAGTAGCAGGTCTCCTTAAGATGAGAGTTTAATATTCTGTTGGCTACTGTGTGGGTCTCTATCTATTGAAAAATCATACATATTGCACAGATACTTATACCAGGCCATGTGTTAAGCATTTTATTTCTATTAATTTTAAGTGTGCATTATTAATTTCACAACACATACCCTGTACCTGCCACAGTGTCAATAAGTATCAATATATGATCAATCTTGTTTCATCTGAAAACTTGTCCATTCCTTTCAACAAAAACTTGATTATCTGAAACTGACACAGATACCATGATATTTCAAATGGAATGTTTCAGTATGTAGTTCTGAAAATATAAAGACTTTTTAAACATTGAGGTTTAACATACAGTAAGGAACATATTTCAACATGTATTGCATGATGAATTTTCATATACTCAAGTAATGACCACAGAGGCCCAGATATGACATATTTTTAGCACCCCAAAATCTCCTTCATGTCCATCCAGGTCAATTAGTCCCAGAGGTATCTGCTATGCTAAATAATAGCACAAAGATTAATCTGCCTATTCATAGCTATTATATGATTGGAAATGCACAGAAGGTATTCTCCTGGCTCTTGCTTCACTTGCATTTGAGGCTTTCATCCAAGTTACAGTATTAGCAGATTATTCTTTTCATTCCTAAGTTATACAAATATAGCACAATTAATTTGCTCATTTCCTATTAATGGATAGTTGCACTGTTTGTAATATGTTGCTACTGTAAATGAAGATGACTTTTGGTATTTTATATGCCTTTTGGTGATATATGCATTTGTATCTTTAGATATATAATTAGGAATGGAATTGATGAACTACATTGTAGTCATATGTTTAGCTTGGTTGATGTTGCCTGATTAATTTTCAAAATATTGTACCAATTATTTCTCACATCATCAATGTATGAGGGTTTGAATTTTTTTTAAAAATTGCCAACATGGGTAGCTGACAAATCTATTAATTTTGGCCATCTGATAATTAATGATGTTGAACACCTTTTTATATATTTGTTGGACATTCAGATAATCTATTCTGTGAAGCTCCTTTTCAAATCATTTTTCTTTATAATAGATTGTCTCTCATTTATAAATTTATTTTTAGAATATGTGCATATTTAGATATGTGCATATCATATATAGTAGTCCTTTTTCAGGTGTATATTTTGAATTTTTTCTCCTATCTGTGACTTGTCTTTTCACATTATTTATGTTGTCTTTGAAAAACAAAAGTTCTTCATTTTTTTTTAAAGTCCAATTCATCATTTCATTTCTTTTGGTGATACAGATCTTTGTGTTCTGTTTAATAAATCTTTACCTAACCGAGTATTGTGAAGATAGTTAACTATGTTATATTCTATAAGTTTCATTCTTATATCTTACACGTTATGTTTAATGGTCCATCTGAAGTTGACTTTGCATAGGGTGGGATGTAAGGATCAATGTTGATTTTTCTATATGAAAATCCAAATAACTCAGCATTATTAATTGAAAAGATCACCGTTTACTATTGCATTGCAGTGACAACCTTGCCATAAATCAATTGAGGGAATATAAATGAATCTTTTTCTTTAGTTCTTCATTTAACTCCATTGATGTGTTTCTCTACCTTTGAAACAATACTACATTGATTTATTTACAGTATCTTTATAAAAAGTTTTCATATTTGGTGATGTGATTCAAACTAGTTTGTTTAGGTCTCCCAAGAATGCCTTGACTCTTTTCAGTCCTTTGTTTTTCATAAAAATTTAAATTAACCTTGGCAATTTCATGAAAATAAAAAAAAAA
>PVKH010023517.1:0-13834 GCA_004027955.1 Chaetophractus vellerosus
ATAATATATAATTCATTATTTGATCATGTTTCTTGACAGTCCCTTCCATCCTTCCAATAGAATATAAGATTGAGGAAGGCAGGGATTTTTGTCTATATGTTACCTATTGTATCTCTGTACCTAAAGTAGTTATTGGCACATAGTGGATGCTCAATAAACACTAATTTAATTGATGAATGATGAAAAAGCCTCATCTTTTTCATCAGTAAAGTAGGGACAATTTCTGTCTAAGCTTCCTTACCAGATAAAACATTCGTTTTTGTAGATACACAGTATTGTACAAAGGAGTGATAATAGTATATGCCACAATAACTATTAATTCAACCCAATGAAGTAATTTATTGATTGGGTTTTATTAGAACAAAAATATATCATGTATGTGGCTGAAAAAAAATGCAAAAGACTAAAATTAATTACTTTTTTCCTTCAAAGATTTTGAAGAGTAATGCTCCTCAAAAAGTAAACACTGTTTACTTTCAAATATTGAAAATTGCTTTCTTAATGAGCTTGCATGGAATTAAAAACAACAACAACCAACCTTTGCCTTAATTTCCTGATTGCTAAGAGAAATAACACACAATGAATTGGTTTAACAATAGGAATTTACTGGCTCACAGTTCCAGAGGCTAGAAAACTTGCTCCCCCTGGGGGTCAGTAGCATCTGGCCAGTCAGCAACCCTTGGGCTCCTTACCTTCCCTATCACATGGCAATGTCCTCTCCTTTCTCTTCCTGGTTCTATTGACTTCTAGTTTCTGGCTCTTCCTGGTGGCTTTCTCTTCATAAAGCTTCCATTAATAGGATTAAGGCCCAACCTCATTCATTTGGGCCACACCTTAACTAAAAATAATATCTTTACAAGGTCCTATTTAGGACAGATGCACACTCACAGGAATGAACTAAGATTAAGAACATGTTTGGTTTAGTTTGGTTTGTACTCCCCCACCCCCAGGGTATATTACTCAATGTGTTATATCCCTCAAGAGAGAAATGTAGCCAATAAGAAGGCCTTGAATATTTCCAGCTTAACCAGACATGGGTTTCCCATGGCTACCATCACGAATTTTCACAAAATTTGATGGCTTAAAACAACAAAAAATGTATACACTTGCAATTCTGGAGGTCAGAAGTCCTAAATCAAGGTGTTGGCAAGGCCCGTGCCTGCCAAAGGCTTTAGGGGAGAATTAATCCTTCCTTCCCTCTTCCAGCTTCTGGTGCCTGTTGGTATCCCTTGGCTTGCTTGGCTGCATCATTCCGGTTTTTAACTCCAGCTTCACATAGCCTTCTCCTTTGCATGTCTGTGTCTTCGCTTCTTCTATCTCTCATAAGAAACTTGCCATTGGATTTATTGCCCACTTTGTAATCCAAGATGATCTCATTGAGATCCTTAACATAATTACCTCTGCAAAGACCCCTTTTCTAAATAAGTTCTCATTCACAGATTCTGGTGTTTAAGACGTGGACATATCTATTGAGGCATTCAACACATGACAACTAGTAATGATAAACTTGTAAATTCAATTCTTTTTTCAAAATTATTTATAATTTTGTTCCTTCTACCTCTCCTTGTATCTTTTATGTATATGTCAAGACCATAAAAATCTTTCTCTATGATATTTTTACTTTCAAGATTACTTTAGCACAGATGAATATCTTAAGCCATGTAGTTTTCATCTTAGGAAAAAATAGAAATCTTAAGCTTTGAAGTAGAGATTTACATTTTTTGATAGTGTTGAAATGCACTTCAGTGTTGCTAGTAATAGCTTCAATTATTTTCTTAAAGTCCTTAAAGATTTCTCAAAGTACAGCAAATGCACTTAGGCTAAAGGATGTCTAAATGTATAAAAGAACCAGTTGAAAACTGTAGGCAAACCTCAATTTTGTCTGTGAAGATGAGCATTTGGCAAAAAAGATTGTGACAATGGATGTGCTGAAGATAAAAGACTAGTCTCCCAGTAGCACAGATTTAATGAACTGACCCAGAGTATGAAAAGATAATTAGAGTCATAATTAGAGAATAGTAATTCATACCTGAAATTATATCTGAATACTCTGCAGTAAAATGCTGGAGTTATTGGTTAGATCAATGCAATACTTTAAATGTAAGCTAATGTTCACTGCTCTTGCAAGCTAGACAAGGACTAACACATCTTATCTTCCCTTAGAGGCAGCATTGACAGTGAGAAATGCCCTATGTAAAAGCACACTTTTATAATCAAAGAGTTTTAGCCTAGATATCAGCATTAGAGCAAACAGGGGAAATAGGCCTCTAAATACAACACTTCCTATTAAAAAGTACCCGAAGTGCCCAGTGAAACAGCTTTAAAATTAGCTTGGAAACCAAGAGAAGAATCCCAAACAACATATAGGTAGCTTGGAGCAGCAAAACTGACTACTAGTAATTTCTTACTTGAAATGAAACTATTGGGAGAAATAACTTTTGCTTTTAATTTTTCCTTCACAGTAAGATGATTTAGGGTTTCCTCTGCCCTGTCTTCTACCCTTTTAATTCATTCTACCAACTGTATGACTCTTTCATTAAGCAAACATACACTGAATATCTACTGTGTGCTTACTACCTGCCAGACAGAAAGAAAAGGAAGATACAACCCATCTGTACTCACAGAGATTCTTCATTAACTCCAAATAGCTAATATTCACTGAGAACTTCACACTGGGTAAACTGTTTTATGCTGACTAACTCATTTACTGCTCACAACTCATGAGATGGGTATTAGTATCATCCTCAGTTTACAGATGAGATAGCCAAGGTCACAAAGTCAGAAAGTTCAGAGGTGACTTTGAACCCAGCTGTCTAACCCCAAAACCAAATCTCTCACTGACTGTGCTATAATACTGTTGCAACACTATTCAAACTGGCTCTTCTACACATTTCCCACCTTCATTTCTACCTGCGTTGTTTAGTTTCTACACAAAACCTTACCCTTTTTATAGTTGAGCAGATATCCAACAATGAGCTTACCTCCTCTATGCAGTATTTTCTATTTGTTTCAACTATCTAGTTCTCTTTCCTCTGCTCAGGAGAACCCTCAATCTGTGTTAGTGGAAACAATAATTACTTAAAGGCAGCTGGCTAGGATTTGCTCTGGGAGGCAGGAAGAAGAAAAGAGGGGAGTCAAAGACTGATATTTTAGATGAAAGAGAGCTGAGCTGGTAAAGGTGGGGACAAGAAGTTTAGGTAAGATCTAAACAAAGTGGATGCTTTGGGATTTTATTTTTGGTGACTATTTGGGTTATTCCATTGAGCCACAAGTAAACCTGGCTTATAAAGGTGAAAAAAATGAAGTTGGCTTTGTTTTCTTTAAAGAAATGATTACATTCTGTTTGTAAGCAAAGTCTTCAGCATCTACCTCCGAGGGGACACAGGATATAACCAGGGTCAAGAGCAAAACTAAAGATGAAATTCTCTAATCCAGGTATCACTCATGTAGAGCCAGAGCTCACAAAGCAGCATATTTGAGGGGACCTTGACACAATGTCTTAAAGTAACAATGATTTACATGTGTCTGATGAACACAGTTCTTCCCTGAACAACTCTGTGTGAAGCAATGAACACCATGATTGTTTGGATTGTGCAGCTGAAAGACACCAGCTGTTTCTTCCAGGCAAAGAGAATCAAGAAGAGGAAAGGTCCTCCACTTAGTCTTAGCAGAGCATATTTTGGCATGCAAGGACAATAACAAACTGTATGCTTTACATGCGAGAGTTTAAGGGCCATGCATTTCTTGAGCAGACCTCGGTTTTAAATTAAGACTTTAATAATGATGTGAAAAGCAGGTTAAGGGCACAAAATGTGGAGTCAGGAATCTAGATGCCAAGGCAGTCTCCACTCCTCACTAGATGAGTAGTCTTGAGTACATTGCTTCACTTCGGTAAGTCTCAAAATGAGCATAACCGTTTTTCTTCCTGGAATAAATGAAATAATGCATTTAAAACATAAAAAATAGTCTCTAACTCACAGCAGGCAAGACTCAATCAATCCTCGCTATTTTTGTTTGTATTATACCATAATGGCAAAGGCTAATATAATTCTTTTATAAAGTTCTAAATAAAAGAAAGAAAAAAAGAGGAAAAAAACACCTCACTTTAGAATTCCAAACCTTTCTCAGAAATTTTCATTGAAGACTAGACTTATTTTCCTGGGAGTCTGTCTTGGTAACCATGAGAGACCAGCATGGATGGACCTCGGAAACCCTATGTCAGGGTGGACCCAACCCCGTGACATCAGACCAGTGTGGGCTCCCTCAGGGCAGGCATCCACCTCAGGGATATTCAGGAAGATTCTGGAATTTGTGGTGTCAACAAGCAAAGCTACACACACACACACACACACACACACAGCAATCCACAAGGAGAAAAGCAAAGGTTTGCTTTTGACAAGAAACTAGGAATGATGTTAAATCTTTGCTATTTCCACTTAAATTAAGATACAGCCTCCCACAGCCCCCAGTTCTCCAAGCTATAAAACCTTCAACCCTCTGCCAGGAATGCTTATAAATGGTGACTCATCTTGCAGCACACATTAACAATCTTCAGTGCTAAATTGGTCCTTTCAACATGATAAGTGCCCTCCAGCCTGTGAAAGAGCACCCACTTTACCTTCCACTTATAAGTGAGCTCGAGGAATTTTTTGTTGAGTTTTTCTGTTTTACCTAAGCTATTGGAGAAATTCCCAGCAGAGACTCTACCAATAACTGCTGCTTAGTACTATATGATAAAACAAAGTCTTGACACTTTAATCCTCATTCCCTGTGTCAATGAAAATAATAATTATTTCAACTCATATTTCAACTTCATCCAAAGAAACCACAAGGCTTGGCAGATTTCAATTTATTATTCATATTGAATCTGACAAACGATCATCTTCAAACTGAGAAACGCGGCTAATGGGAACTGAAAATTTCTTGACACTGATTCAAGCAGTAAAACAGAGTTTCCTCTGAAGAGCATAGAAACTTACTGTCAGTGCTCCCAGCTTCAGATTAGGACCCTCCTATGAATAAAATTGTAACGTACTTTCTGAATTTTTCTGTTAAAATGATCCTAGTCTCATTGAACATAGTTTTGAGGACAATTTCCCTAAAAATTTAGTAGGTACTATAGAACAAGAAATTACAGACTAAGCTGCAAGGCAACAAAAGTGCTCATTTGGGATGTTAGAACTGCAATTTGGGGAGCACAGATTCAGGTTGCAACCCAAATTGTGTCCCGTCTTGGGGCTTCCAAGCAAGTGTTTTTAAAGAAAAGGAAGATTACATAAGTTGCTTGTAAAGAATTATGGTTGGTGGATATTGGGGCTTTACAAATATTCTTCAAGTTAGACATTCTACTGATTTCTTTATCTTGCAGTTGGTTCACAGTGTCCAGAAGTCCCTAGAAACAGTGTCATTTTTGGTTTTGCATACGTTAGCAGTTTGGCTAACTAACATCTGGCTGAGACATGCATAAGAGTAGCTTCCTGTATGGCCTCCCCACTGCATTTAAAATCTCTTAGCCATAGTAACTCCGTTTTGTTTTATCTCTTTTCTCAGTAGGAAGGAAAGATAGTTAAAGTGCAGCAGCATACTAAAGATTTCAAGGAACACTCTTTGTTTTATTGTTTGTTTAAATCAAGAATTAGAATAAGAAAGTAACAAAATGGTGAGCAAGAAGTTCAGTAAAAATGAATTCATCTGAAAGTAATATACTTTCAGAAATGAAGCCAATTGAGACAGAAAATCAATTTGGATATCTAGCAGAGTCATTAAACCTATGGGGAAAAGGAATGTGTAGTTTATGAAAACAAAAGTAAAAAAGAGAAGTAATTTGTAGGGAAAATCATGATGAAATAGAAAATACACTTCACAGCTAACGCTGGCAATGAAAAATGTCACTCTAAAATATATAATCATAGAGAGAAAAAAGGAAAACAGTTCGACAAGAAAAATGGGACACTAAAGATGGTATGAAGAACACAAACAACAAAAGAATAATGCATCAAGAAAAAAAAGAAATTATTGAACGTAATAAAACATGCATAAATAAATGCATTGGGATTTCCAGAAAACTTTTATTTTTAATCTCAGTTGAAAAGAAGGTACAGTAAGGGACAAAATACTTTTTCTAGGTGAAAAATTAAACTCTGTTTATATTTAAAATGGGGAGATGGATGAGAAGACCTCCAAAAATCTTTTAAATCTAATTTAAAATGAGAAGACAATTTGGTGTTACTTGTTGAATCTGATATCAGAATCAGATATTATGGAATATTCTGAATAACATTCTCCCTATTTCCTGATACACTTTCCTTCAATATGCAAGTTTCAAGGTTAATAAATACAAATAAATATTCCTTGCTAAATTTACTATATAAATACTAGTGACTGTTTATTATGCACACACTACTTACTTTAGCTCCTTCATCTACAACCACACATTAATCTTTATCCACAAATTATTATGATGCAGAGAGGTTAAAAAAAAACCACACTTGCTTAAGAGCACATAGCTGAAATTTAAATCTATACATGTGTGATGGTGGATTGCTCAGCCTTTAAAATCTTCTTACTGGAAGGAGTTTGTATGTGTAATTGGGAAAGTGTTTTACGGGATGACATCACCTAATTACTTCTGAGTCTTTCTATTTATTACTTAGTAGACCCATGTATGTTTATGATCTTAGCTCCATTTTGGAGGAAAAAAGTGAAAAAATAAAACAGTTCAACAATAGATAATAGCAGAGAAATTACAAAAACATAAAAAGAAAAATCTCACCAAATAAACCATAGTTTCCTTAAAGATGTTTTCTGCTCCTGTGTCTACTTCTGTAATAAAATAGTATAAAATACAGAATATACCTCACATAAAAACTAGTTGAATAAAATAATCTCGTCATTTTTTAAAAATTTCCAAAGGCCACCATATGCAGAACTCATAAAATTGATCTTTGGATTTCGAAAGTAAATAATAAAGTTCAGGCAGAGATTAGAAGATGGCAGAATAGTGAAGAAATGATAAAATTAACATGCATGATACATTAATGATAATAGAGACTATTTATTCACATTTCCTTTGTGCCAGGTATTTTTCTAAGAGCTATATATAGATTAGTGTCATTTAATCTGCATTGTAATCTTGTGAAAAATTAGATCAATCATTATTAAATTGCTGATATTCTACCACTTTTTCAAAAAACAATTTTTAAATTTTAGAATTCTTTTAGATTTACAGAAAAAACTATGAATTTAGGACAGAAAATTCCTATATACTCTACACCCTGTTTCCCCTATTATTAATGTCTTACAGTATTAATAGCATATTTGTCACAATTAATGAACCAATACTACCAATACGTTTTTAACCAAAGTCCATACTTTATTCAGATTTCCTTATATTTAACCTAATGTACTTTTTTCTCTTCCAAAATCCCATCATTACATTTAGTCATCATGTTTCCTTAGTAGCTTTAGCAGTTTCTCAGACTTTCCTTGTTTTTGATGACCCTGACAATTTTGAGGAGAACTAGTCAGGTATTTTGTATGCTTCAATGCCAGAATTTGTCTCATGTTTTTCTCATGATTTGCCTGGAATTATGATTTTTTGAGCAGAAGATCACAAAGATAAATGCCATTTTCATCACATGATATTAAGAGTACATACTATCAAAAGGACTTATCACCCTTGATGGTAATCTTGATCAACTGGCTGAGCAGTGTTTATAAAGTTTCTCCACTGCAAAGTTACCTTTTTTCCCCTTCTTCATACTGTACTCTTTGCAAGAAAGTCACTATGCACAGCCCACTCTTAAGGAGTGGGGAGTTATGCTCCACATTCATAAGGGCAGAGCATCTACATAAATTATTTGGATTTGTCTAGTCTCCGTCACTTATTTATTTATTCACTTATTTATTTACTCAATCATTCCTTTATGTGTATATGAACTCCAGAATGTTTATTTTATACTTAGACTTATAATCCAATTCTATGTTATTTTGTTTCTCGAATTGACCCAACCTAGGCTTTTTGAGATCTCTCAGTTGTCTCCTTTGATCTTTTGACATAACCCCTGCATTGTGGTTAGTTTGTTTAAACAATTCTTTAACTTCTAATGCTACAAAATTGTCCAGCCTCTTCTTGTATATTCCCTGACCCAGTCTTAGAATCAATTATTTGTGCAAGGAACACTGGTTCCTTTTATTGGTAAATGGTATTAAAAATGAAGATCTGGGAAGCAGATGTGGCTCAACCACTTGGGCACCCACCTACCACATGGGAGGTCCTGGGTTTGGGTCTGGTGTCTCCTAAAAGAAGATGAGCAGATGCTGCTTCCCACCGCAACAGAGTTAGATGCTGCAGCAACAGAGCTAGACACTGCCCCCTGCCACAGTGAGCTAGACTCCGCCCCTGCCACAACAAGCAGAGGCCACAGGCCAGCAGACACTGCAACCCACTGGAAGCAAATGTGGCTCAGTCCGTTGGGCACTCCCCTTTCATGTGGGAGGTCCCAGGTTCGGTTCCCAGTGCCTCCTTGAGAAGGCGAGCAAAGAATGAGGAGATAGACGAGAGAACCATCTGGGGAAAGGAGGGGATAAATAAAGAAAACATTAAAAAAGTAAATGAAAAAAAAGTAAAGATCTGGTCAAAGGTCTGCTCATTGCTGCTGTGGTGTCATTGCTTCAAGTACCTCTCAGACGACAGATAAAGGACTTATGTGTGTGAATACAGAATATTGTATTTCTATGAATATGTCTACATATAAACACTTGTGTCTATATTAAGCTAAACATGAGATTATTCTGACGTCTCCAACTCCTAATTCATTACCATATTGATCACTCTTAGTCTTCTCCCCTTGCTTTTCTGTAAACTTTCACTCCAACAGTGAGAAACTTGGCTTCCAATATGAGTCATCAATTTATTTAACCATTCAATTCCTATATACACTTATAGCAGTTTCCGATTTTTTAAACCATATTTATTAAAATTATCCATTTCCATTTTTGAAAGTTGATAGCTTGTTTCTTTAAAGAATTTGGTCCTGGATTTCATCTAAGATATCAGATTGGTTAGCATTGACCATATTATTCTTTTAATACCTTCTTAACGTCTATATGATCAGTGCTGATGACCCCTCCTTCATTTCTGATATTCATCATTTGTGCCTTTCTTTTATATTCCTTAGTTAGCTTCACTAAAGGTTTATTGATTTTATTGATCTTTCCAAGGAACTAGCTTTGATTTCCTTGACTTACACTATTGATTTCTGTTTTCAATTACAATGAATTCTGCCTTAATTTTCATTATTTTCTTCTGTTGGTAAACAAATTGTTCTTCTCTACCTAGTTTTCTCAGGAGAAAGCTTACATTATTTATAGATATTTTTACTTTTCTAAAATATAGATTTAATGCCATAAATTTCTCTTTGCTTTGGCTACATCCCACAAATTTTGATATTTTATTTCCATTTTTATTTAGGTCATGTAGCAGTTTGATATTATTTATGAATTCCAAAAATACATATTGGATGATGTTTGTGAACTGGTATTTTCCTCTGGGCATATCAGATCATATTGGATTCAGAGGTTTTGCTTTCACTTGATTAAATAATGATTAGGGCTTTGATTGGGCCATGTCAGTAGGAAGTTGAGTCCCTGTCTCCTTGATGGATGGGGACTCACAGAGAAACCACAACACAGAGAAGGGAGGCTGGAGTTTTTGAGCTGGAGCCCCGGGAAGTAAGCACACAGAGGAGCTTGGTCGTGAGGAAAGAGAAAAGGCCCAGGGAAGAGAAACAAGCCATTTGCCTGAAAGTCTGCAGATGGCCTTGAGGAGCTGAGCTCAGAGTGAAGCAAGCCCTGGGAGGAGAGGAACCCAGGAAGCCTGAACTCTCACAGACATTAGCAGCCATTTTGCTCCAACACATGGCAGTGGACTTTGATGAGGGAAGTAACTTACTCTTTATGGCCTGGTAACTGTAAACTTCTGCCCCAAATAAATACCCTTTATAAAAAGCCAACAGATTTCTGGTATATTGCATCAGCACCCCTTTGGCTAACTAATACAGCTCAATATTTTTTTATTTAACTTGAGACTTTTCTTTGACTCATGGATTATTTATACATATGCTACTTAATTTCTAGATATTTGGAGATTTTCTAGTGTGATGTTTTGGAGCTGTGTGTACCCCAGAAAAACATGTTCTTAAATGTAATCCATTCCTATGACTTTTTGATGAGGTTACCTCAGTTAAGGTTTTTCCCAGGGTTGATCTTAATCCTATTACTTGAATCCTTTATAATTACAATGAAATTGAGACAGAGAGAGAGAGAAAAAAAAATCTGCAAGTAGCAAGAAGATGAAGGTCATTGGAACCCAGAAGAGAAGAGAAAGGCCAGGCGAAGTCACACATGTGCATTGCTATACGACATAGGAACAGGAGCCAAGGACCAATTATCACTGGCAGCCAGCCCCAGAACACCAGTCTTCAGGAAGAAAGCATTGCTTTAATGACAACTTGATTTGGATTTTCTTGTAACCTCAAAATCATGACTTAATAATTTCTCGCTGCTTAAGCTTACCCATTGCATTGTATTTGCTTGAGCAGCCAAAGGAAACTAAAATAGATTTTAGTACCAGGAGTAGAGTGCTACTACAGCAAATACTAAAAAATGTAGAAATGGTTTTTGAATTGGGTAATGAGTAGAGGCTGGATGAATTGTGAGGTGCTTGATAGGAAAGGCCTAGACTACATTGAAGAGACTGCTGGGAGAAATACAGATGCTAATGTTACTTCAAATGAGGCCTCAGAAGGAAATGATGAATGTGTTATTGGAAACTGGAGGAAAGGCTATCCTTGTTTTGAAGTGGCAGAGAACTTGGTGAAATTGAGTTCTGAGTTCAGAGGGAAGGCAGAACTTGAAAAGCAATGAACTAGGATATTTAGCTGAGGAGATTTCCGAGCTAAATGTGGAAAGTACAGCCTGGTTTCTCCTTGTAGCTTTAAGTGAATTGAAAGAGGGAAGGAATAAGTTGAGAATTGAACTCTTGGGCAAAATGAAACCAGAAATTTATGTTTTGGAAAATTCTGAGCCTACCCAGATAGTGTGCTCTGAGATGAGGAACAGAAGTGGCTCTATCGGGGACCTCTCAGAGATTCCAAAAAATGAATCACCAGAGAATAGGGTTCCATGTGTGCATTTAACTTTACATGAAACCAATCAGCAATTTCTGTGGAAATGAACTGAAAAGGACAGAGAAGGGACAGATGGCAAACTGAAGGAAGAATGATTTCAAGAGCAGAATCATGGAACCTGAGATCTGAACCAAAGAAATCTCCTTGGGCCAATAGATCAGGTCCACCATGTGTGTGGAAAGGGTGGGTCCACCCCTGCATTTGGAAAGGGTGAGCCTTCTGCCCCATTGCTCAGGGAGAATGATGCCACCCCAGTGCTTAGAGATGGTGGTGACTCAGTCCCAGGGTTTTCAGAGAACCTAGCTGCCATCTGGATGCTCAGAGATGATGGGGCCTATCTGAGGTTTGTGGAGAGATTGATCTCCGTTCTGAAGCTTGGAGAGGGTGGGACCATCACTTTAATGTTTAGGGAGAGCATAGCCACTGCACAAGCACTTGGAAGGGGTGGGGCTGCCACTCCATCTGGCCCAGAGGACAAAACATTGATCCATAGATGACTCTCAGATTTTGAGACCTAATGGAGTTTGCCCTGATAGGTTTCAGAATTGTTCTAGACCCATGGCTTCTGTTTTCCTTCTAATTTCTCTCTACTGGAATGGGAATGTCTATCCTACACCTGTCCCTCCCTTGTACATTAAGAGCAGGTAACTTGTTCTCTGGGGTTCACAGGTCCATTGGATAAAAGATGTCTTTTGGAGGCCCAGAGGGTAGAGTGTGGTGTGATGGTTTGGAGCTGTATATACCCCAGGAAAACATGTTCTTTAATTTAATCCATTCCTATGGTTGTGACCTCATTGGAAGTAGGATTTTTTTTTAGCAAATCAGTTTTATTGATACATATTAATAAAGCATAAATCCATCCAAAGTGTACAATCAATATCATTCATCACTTCAATAATTTTAGAACATTTTCATTATTCAAATGATAACAAAACAAAAACAAACAAAAAACTCATCACCTCAATCTCTTTATACTTCCCCTGCCACACATAGCTGCTATTCTGTTTCCATCTCTCTAGTTTATTTGTATTTATATTTTGTAAAAACATTCTTATATATGCAATATCATCCATATTCATATTTTACAGACCTTTCACTGTTATACAGTCCAATGTTACATTTTTAGCATTCCTTCTAGTTATATACCAGACTTTCCACTATCTCTTATTTTTTAAAATTTTTATATATATATACATATATATATTAGGATACATTGATTACATAAATGTTACACAGAAATTTTAGGAGTACCCATATGCCACACCTCCCACACCTCCCACAACCTCCCACATAAATATCCTTCATTGGTGTGGCACAATGCCTGTAATAGATATAAACATTTTGGGGCTTTGCCATCAAGCATGGATCACAGTTCAGACTGTAGACCACCCTCTCTCCCATACAGTTCCGCATATTACATGATGATATAAAATGGCCTATATTCTCCATTGCAACATCACCCAACACAATTACCAAGTCCCAAAAAAAGCTCCCGTATTACAATTGCCCTTCCCTCCCTGCCCCCAAAGCATCCAGTGGCCCCTGGTTCCACATAATTTTGTAATTTCTTCCATTGCATGAATCACAAGTCTATAACAGGACATCAACAAGTCCATTCTAGTCCATAGTTCTTCCCCCAATCCCGAGGAGTCTGGGATGGTGATGTCTCCTCCACCACCAAGTGAGGGGGGGCTTATATCCCGTGGATACAATGGCAGAGTTGTCCTGCTTGCAGCTGCAGGCTCTCTCCATTCCCCAGGATAGCCATTGTCGATCATCATCTCCCCACTAGGTGCGCTGGGAGAGTCCATTGAGTTGTAGAGTAGGAGTTGCAGCTCCACTGAGCTATTGGACCCAACTGGCACATGGACAGCCCATAGACTCCATTCTCTGGAAGTACACCTAAAACTCTGGCATCACATATAGGTTTGAATAGAAGAGACAGATGGACCATGTTCAGGGAAGACATATTTCGATCAGACTGTCATTCTCAGGAGCAAGGTTTCCAAATTAGGGCCCACTGGTAAGGCACCAAACTCTGGGGCTATCTGCCCTGATATAGGACCTGGATGTCTCCAGAGCCCTCAGGAGCCCCTCTGTTTGGGTGATATCTGGATTGGAAGCCTATGAGTTCTACTGGGATGTGCATAAGTGTTACCTCTGGGATGACCTCCCGACTCACTTTGAAGTGTCTTAGCCCTATGAACTCATTTGTCTTTACCATTTCCCTCTTTTATTCAAAGTCTTTTTCCATGCATATTGCCCATTGACGCTTGTTAGTAATCCTGAGTACCCAGGGAAGCTCATACCCGGGAGTCATGTCCCACGCAGGGAGGAAGGTAATGCATTCATATGATGAGTTTGGCTTAGAGAGAGGCCACATCTGAGCATCAAGGAGGTTCTCAAGAGGCAGCTTTAAGGCACCCCATACTACTAGGCTATTTCAATTTCAACAGCAATGATTCATAAGGCTATTCATCAATAACAAGGGCCCATCAATGGATCATCCTCCTTTGCCAGACACTGCCCCTGCACTCGGGGGGATGTTGCTACTCTTCTGGAAAATATGGCAGAGCTCTCCAAGATGGGAATTCAGTGTTCTCCCATTTATTGAGTAATTCTTCACCCCATGACCATGCCCCGTG
>PVKH010023518.1:0-13830 GCA_004027955.1 Chaetophractus vellerosus
TGCTCCACAGCTAGCTTACAGCCTACATCTATTCTAAGTCTTTCCTGACTACTTCTGCCTACACAGAATTCTCCCTATCTTTGAATACCTGGCTCTTATTAGAGAATTGTTTTATACAGGCTTTTGGTCACATATCTCAGGTTTTATATATGACATTTTCTCAAATGGACCTAAAGGTCCTTAAAATTTGCATATATGGTCATTTTTGGCTTTAAAGCTGATACATTTTTAAAAAACTATTTTTCCTGCTCAACCCATTCTTTCATATTCTAGCACCTATTACTGGAACCTAGTTCATATGCAAAATGATTTGTTATGGAATTAACAAATGAATTTTTCTGAATGTGGGAAGCAGTATTTGAATATTGGTGAAATCAGCAAATAATCTAACTATGACTAAATAACCAAAATACATTTATATTACTTAGTATATTACTAGCTATAGGAGATGCCAATTAGAATCAGGTTGGTTTGTTGTTTTGCCTGGCTGTTTCCATTTTTTGTTGTTTCGTTTTTGTTTTTGTTTTTGTTTTGAAGAAATATGAGTTTGCACTTGCCTTAGCTTGTACTTGTGCATTTGTGGTTATAACATAAATTCATTTGACATACACAAAGGGTGTCTATAAAGTAATGTGTCTGATCTTTAACCAACATACTAAGCTTCCCTATTTAGATCACTTTCTCCTTCAAAGTAGTCATCTTTTGAGACTATTTCTTATTCATTACATTGTAGTCACACTTCATAGATCTTTACAAGGTAAATGTGCGAAGTGTAAATGGACAATATGGTCAAGGAGAGGTAGAGGACATCAGTGCAGAAAAGTGCAAATTAGCTATTAATAGTTTCCTCTATTCACCAATAAATTATTTTACATGTCATGGGACTTTTACCTATTTTACTAAGATATTAATTGTGATTCAAAAGTTGGCTATATTTCTACATCTAACTAGGTAATGTCTGCCCTTGCATTTCAGTATCACATTACTTCCCATGCAGAATGGAGACTACTTTAGAGATATGCCTGATTGAAAGAAAATGAAGTTTAACGTAACAGTAGTATTATAGCTACCCCAATGTTGTGTAATGTTTATGAATGTGTAGTTTCTTTGTCTTGTTCAGGCTGTTTAAAGGAAAGGTTATCCGTTCCTTGGTTGCTTTTAAATCTCTTCGGTCACTTTGGTTTATTACTTAATAACAATTTACATTTATAAGGCATGTTCCTAGGCATGTTCTCCCCACCCAAACCTTTTTGCCTTCTTGCCTTTATGAGTTTTATCCAATTATCCAATGGTATGAGGTAAAATGTTGGCATCTGGTATAGCAGACAGACATGGGCCCCAGTCTTGTCCCTGCCACTTATTAACTGTGTTCCTTGGAGAAGTTGTTCAACTTCATCTGAAATGTAACTTCTTCATTTATATGACACAAATAGCACCTAGAATGGCATGAAGAATAATTGAGTAAATAAATATATATAAGAGCACTTAGCACAGTGTTATCACATAATAAATATTTATAAATCATCTCTCCTTTTGATGCTACTATTATGAACATGCATAGTGTTTTTCAGAAAGCTGTGTGCTATATTGCTTTATCTCTTATTTTCACCTTTATTTAAAATAGGTTTTATCCATTTTACTTTAGTATATGAAGCTTAAAATAGTATATACTTGATGTATTTTATTTACATTTAGCAAGTACATGCTAAAATATAACATATATTGTTTAAGGAATATGCTTTTGAAAAATATATATTAGTAGAAACTATTCTCACTGCTTGACTGGCCTGTCTTCTCGTTTCCAAGAAAAGTTCAAAATGTGTATTTGGATCTAGGGAATTTAACCAGATTTGCTAAACTCCTCAAGAAAAAAAAAAACAAAGCAGTCACTTCAGGCATGTAGCCTCCCTCTCTTCCTTTTAAGTTCCTTTGGGCATAATATTAGATTGGTTCCCAATGTGGTCGTGCCCTCATATTCCTGCTGAGTTTCACTGCAGTCCCATACTTCATTCTCAAGAAATGTTGCCCAGAGGCACGTGTGTACAAAGGTGGACCCACAAATTACCACGGAAGGTGCAGCTGCCTGAGGCAGGTGAAGCCCAGAGAAAATATGCAACATACAGAAAGGCAAGTCTCCACCCAAAAGTATGCAATGAAATTCCAGATGGACAAAGGCTTGAAAATGCCCTTATAGTGTGTGTGAGATATAACCTCATCTATACATCCAGAGAGAGGGTTTATATGCATCTAAATGGTGCTTGTTCAGGTTTATCTGGTACTGGCTGTAGTTAAAATCAAATATCTGCAAATGTTTGTATTTGACATATTTTAAAGTCTTATTTTCACAGCATGTACTAAGTGCTAGGTATGTTACTAAAGAAAGAGTAAACAAATATTAGCATAAAATTTGTAGAAGTATTCCACATACCTTGTTTTAAGGTTACTCTTGCACAATAATCAAAAGTAACTATGTGAGGGAGCAGATGTGGCTCAAGTAGTGGAGCACCTGCTTCCCACACAGGAGGTCCCGGATTTGGTCTCCAGTGCCTCCTAAAAACAAACAAAAAAGCCAACTCAGGGGAGCCGGTGTGGCTCAGTGGTTGAGTGCCAGCTTCTCATGTACGAGGTACTGGGTTCAATCCCTGGCCCTGGTACCTCAAAAAAAAAAAAAAAAGTAATTATGTGAGAAATAAAAGCAAAAGAAATTGATCATAATGTTGGATAAATTGAGAATAAGCTCTTTTTAGAAATATGTCAAATATTTTGTAAACTAAAAATCTTTAAGAAAACACAGAATAGAGATTTTTGTATTTATGAGGCAGAGAGTGATTTTGTGTTAATGATTATTTAGTCAAAAGCTGCTGTTGTTGTTTTTACATACACAAACAATTAATTTCTATACATTGAATTTAAATACTTTTCATCTGGTCTAATTTTTTTTAGAATATAGTATAATTTTTAGGATATGGTAATTTTAAACTATTTTAAGCAAAATTACCCTTTTATAATTGTCTTATGACCTCTCTCTCTGTATGTGTGTGTGTGTGTATGTGTATATATATTTCTATAAATTGAGCTGCCCTGTTTTGAAGTAGAAGCAGGAAGGAAGCTAGGAATCCCACTCGCTTGGCATCCTTCCCGCTCCTCCTCCTTCCTCCCTCCCATTCCCTCATTACCCTCTTTCTCCTTCTGCCCTACCTCTGGAATTGCTGTGCCTGGAGGTACTTCCACAGAATTGGTGACTCTTCAGCATTCTGTTGGAATGTCTCTCCTAGATTTTAAGTAAAAAGAATCATAGCAATTCAGCATAATTTATACTTTCTCAGTGCACTAATATATAAGCATTGAAGTTGTTGTTTTATACCTTTGATCCTTTAGTGACTTTAGGGAAAATTTGCTTTTGTTAGGTTTTTATCATTACATTTGGTCATTGGCATGAATAAATATTCAATTGGGAACCTAAGTAGACAGACCTGACCTAATTGTCAATGGGTGTTTCCTGCCCCCAAATTGAGTTATCTGGTATTTATTTGTACCCTAACCTAGGTTGTCCTTTCATCTTTTAAATATGCTTGGTATGATAATGAGGCACTAAAGAAACCAGAACTAGGAAATGATCATATCAGAAAGTTTCCTTTCTGTGAAGACTAGATTGGAGTGGAGAAAGACCAGATGCAGGGAGAACAATTAGATGGTCTCATTGGTTGGCAAGAGATGATGGCGATCTAACTTAGAGCAGAGGCAGTGGGGATGGAAAAGTTGGAGAAGACTGAAGAGCTATTTAGGAGACAGAATCATTAGTGAGTTACTGATTAGAATATGCAGGCTAAGGGAGAGGAGGAGTAAAGAATGACTCTCCTATCACTGATGTGGGCAACTCAGTGATGCCATCACCTGATAGGGGATAGGAGGAATGGGTTTGGAGTAGGCAGGCTGAGTTTATTTTTGAACATGTTACACCTGAAGTGCATTTGAGGCATCTAGTTGAAGCCCCAGAGCAGAAATGCAGTGCAGAGTTCTAGGGAGGGGTCTAGGCTAGAGGTAACATGTTGGAGTCATTAAAGTTTTAGAAGTCCATTTGTTTTATAGTGAATTATACTGATATTAAAGTTTAAATGTTGTTCTTATAAATGTGTGGTTATAGGTGTACTAGAGAAGGCTACCCTTGTAATTATCATATGCCTAAGGCTTCCCCCCTGCCAACTGGTGATATGGTACTCTGATGATCGCAAGAAACCAGTATTGGAGTAATGAAGGGGGGCAGAGGGAAATTGCTTCTGAAATTGCCAAAATAAACTGTAAATTGTGGTGTTCATCATTTAACACTTTGTATTATAATGATTTCTATTGTTCCCAGTTAATTTTTAATTATTTTTTTCTCTCCAAGCAAACTGTAAACCCCATGTAGTTAAAGGACTATCATCTATCTTTTTCCCTTTGTCTGTCTTCACCTATCATCGGATGTCCTCATTACAGTTGTCTGGTATAAGAATATGGTCTGTGGAACCAGGCAGACTTGGGTGTGAATCCTAACTTTACTGCTAGCTTGCTACATGGCTTTGAATTGGTTGTTCCACCTCTATCCCCTCAGTTTCCTCTTCTGTAATATAAAGCTTATGTTAATATTACATATTAGGTTAAAACATTGAATCATCAATATTTGGTCTATTAGAACAGCAATTCCTTATGTTAGTCTAATACTTTGCAATGCGATAGTGAGAAAGAAACAATATGTTTATAGTACCTTGAAGGTACGCATTAAATCTATTTTTCATAGTTTTTCTATAACTTAATACTGCCACTAAAATATACATCAATTAACTCTTTTTCAATGGTAATAGTTTCTTCAGAGATATAAAAATCAAGGATAGTTAAAAGCATTTAAATTAAAAAACCAAAGCAAAGAAACAAATATAAGAGAAAATGTCTCACTATTAGGTCTATGAAATGTGAAATGTTTTCCAGAAGTATGTTGCTTAAATGTTTTTTTTAAACTCAGATTGCAAATCAAGTTACTCTTACAAAGACAAAAGAAAAATGATTTAATGGCTTCCATTTTCATCATATAGAGGTCAATGAAATACACAAGAAGAGTTAGTTCTTCAGTCTCTGAAATTACTCACTGAGACAAAATACAAAAGTCTTCTTCACTTTTTATTCAATCAATACAGTGAATGATTATTTTTAATATACAAGCTACAGTAAAATTTCAGTCATCATTGGAGATCAATTATCAACCAACTTCAACTAGGACACAAACCAAAAGCCTGCTAGTTATTAAAAAATAAAAATAAAACCACTTGGTGCAATTAAAATATATACCTCAAAGTACATGCAATAAATTTCTTGTACTTTTGGTTTTTAAATTTCCATAATAGGAACTTTTTTTTTAAAAAAAAGGCAGAAGAGAAGAAAGTACTATAACACATTTTAAAATCATCTTCAAGAGTGTATCATCTTCAGGTAGCTACTTCACTTTATGGAAGGAAGAAAACAGCCTCTGAGATACTCATATTTTACCTTGGTACTGAGAGATAATCCTAACTTAGCTTTTTGAATCTTTCAATGTTAATCATTTTGTCCCTAATTCCTACTCTTAAAAGGGGATGCTGCAATAGTAATGCATGGCCGCTGCTACTCTGACCTATCACTCTGCCCTCCTAGTCACATTAGTAACGTACCAGTAGTAAAGATTTCTTAAAAACTCACACTGTGGTGTCATACTGGAATCAATAAAGTAGATTAAAATATTTTTTAAAATTTCTCTTGTCCTTTACTTCTGCAGAACCTGTTCATTCCTACTTTATACACTGTTGTGACAAGTGATTTTATTTGATTTCTCAAGCTGTCCATCAATTTTAGGAGCCACTAAAAAACAGCCAGGACAACAAGGGGAAGAGAGAGAAGTACATAGAAAGACTCAAAAGACAAAACATAGTGTGGGAACAATTAGAGCAGAGATTCCACAGTAGTGATACATGGCTATATTGTTTAGTTGCCACAATGTTGATAGCTATAGTATGTTTATTTTGTTTTTCAGTTGCTAACACTTAAGTATCAGGTGGTTCACAAGTCATTCATCTTTGGAGTTTAGATAGGCTGTGGTGCATGTGGTATCCAGTTTGCCTCAGCCCCCCTTTTTATGGAGGTCATTTCTCCATCCACACTCCCCACTACTATCCACTGTCACCCCATCACTAAGGTCCAATGTTGGTTGCAATTTATCTTTGAATATTTTGGCTACAAAAAGCAAACAAACAAAAAAACAAAAACAAAAAGCTGAACAGAAGATTTTTTGCTTCTGAATCTCCATCAAAAGAAAAGAACAAAAAGGCAGGCGTAAAGAGCTGAGTGCTATAGACAGAAAGGTATCCAGGACAATTTCTTTTTTAATTATAGAAGTTCTGGGTTTATAAAACAATCATTCGTAAAATACAAAATTCCCATATACCACCCTGTTACTAACACCTTGCATTGGTGTGGTGCATTTGTCACAATTGATGAAAGCACATTTTTATAATTGTACTATTAACTAAAGTCCATGGTTTACCTTAGGGCTCAATGTTTGGGTTGTGCAGTTCCATGGATTTTTTAAAAAATGTTTTTGTTCTAGTAACATATATACAACCTAAACTTTCCCCTTTTAACCACATTCAAATATATAATTCATGGCTGTTGATGTTTGCAATGTTGTGCTACTGTCACCACCATCCATTACCAAAGTTTTTCCATCATTCCACACAGAAACTCTGTATAATTTAAGCCTTAACTCCCTATTCCCAACCCTTACCCCATCCCCTGGTAACCTGTATTCTAAATTCTGACTCTATAAGTTTGCTTATTCTAATTATTTCATATCAGTGAGATGATATATTTGTCATTTTCTGTCTGGTTTATTTCATGCAACATGATATCTTCAAGGTTCATCCATGTTGTCACATGTATCAGAACTTCATTCCTTTTTATGGATGAATAATATTCCATTGTATGTTTGTACCACATTTTGTTTATCCATTCTTCAGCTGATGGATACTTCAGTTCTTCCATCTTCTGGCAATTGTGAATAGTGCCTCTATGAACATTGGTATACAAATATCTGTTTGAACCTCTGCTTTAAATTATTTAAATTCAAGGAGTGAGATTGCTGGATATTAGGGTAATTCTATAATTTTCCAAGGAACTGCCAAGCAGTTTTCCACAGCAGCTATTTCATTTTACATTCCCACCACCAATGAATGAATGTACCTATTTCTCCACATCCTCTCCAATACTTATTTTCCATTGTTTATATATATATATATTAAATGTAAATATGAAATGGTATCTCATTGTGGTTTTGGTTTGCATTGCCCTAATGGCTAATGATGTTGAATATCTTTCATGTGCTTTCTGGTCATTTGTATATCTTCTTTAGAGAGATGTCTATTCAAGTCTTTTGCCCTTTTATAATTTGGGTTCTGTGTCTTTTTGTTGAGTTGGAGGATTTCTTTTTATATTCTGGATATTAAACCTTATCAGATATGTGGTTTTCAAATATTTTCCCTCTTTGTGTAGCCTATTATTTTACTTTCATGATAAAGTTCTTTGGGGCTCAAACGTTTTTAATTTTGATGAAGTTCCATTTATCTATTTTTTTCCTTTTGTTGCTTGTGCTTTGGGTGTGAATTCTAAGAAACCATTGCCTAACACAAGGTCCTGAAGATGTTTCTCTGTGTTTTCTAGGATGTTTATAGTTCTGGCCCTTTAAGTCTTTGATCCATTTTGAGTTGATTTTTGTATATGATGTGAGGTAGGGTTCCACCTTCATTCTTTTACAAATGGGGAATGGAGATCCAGTTTTCCCAACACCATTTGTTGAAGAGACTTTTCTTTCCCAATTGAGTGATCTTTTTCCCCTTGTCAAAAATCGGTTGGCTATAAATGTGAGGGTTAATTTCTGAGTGCCCGGTTTGATTCCATTGGTCTATATGTCTGTCCTTGTGCCAGTACTATGATGTTTTGATTACCGTGGCTTTGCAATACACTCTGAGTGAAATAACTGAAAATATTTTGCAGTTGATAAGCCCTTTGTTATGAAAGTATAGTAGCATTACAAATCTTATAATCCTCTGAGACATAATACTTTCTCTGGAGAGGATTGCTGTATTTAACATCTAATAAAATATGTTCTAGAAATTAACTATATTGTGCTTTGTCTAGTTCTCCTTTATGGGTACAACTTGCTACTTATATAGGGCTCACTTTTAGAAGAGATTATCAACTGAAGCTTCAATAAATGCAAAGAAAACATAAAGAGAAATTTTGGGGGGTGCAAGTTTATTTTAAACCTTTCATATTTCTTGGATATCTAAGTGGTTCTTCCAAGTAGTAAGTTTAGTGCACACAAAGAATCTTTAAGCACATAGTGGTAAAACTACTTTGGATATCTAAAAAAAGTGAAGCATAATAATTAGTAGTAATAGAATTAACTTTTTGTTTTTGTCAAGTATATAAAATTTCAGAGAACTAAAATGTTTAAATTCGACTTTAACTTTCAAAACTATTAGCATCAAGGATAAATTGTATTTCTTAAACTCATAATAGTTTGTTTATAAGTATATATATAAATATTTATATTACTGATTTGGGAGAATTGTCAATCATAGAATGTTTTCTTGAAGATATCTCTCTGGACCTGAATTTAATGACTGTTACACATATTACAAGTGGATGATGGAATGAGGTACATGGAAGCATAATACTACTTCACCAATATTTGCTACAATTGAACAGAGTTGAATTCTCTAACTAAAAGATACATTGAATCACCATGTTAATACATTTATTTTAATAAAATTAATCTATTTTTACTGAAAATATCCTTTTGCATAAAATACCAGGAAATACCTGGTATTTCCTGGTATTTTACTTTTAAATATCTTGAAATAAAAATATTTAGTGTTTGTAAGATGTTAATCAAATCAGAAAAAGTCTCAAATATGTTCTGAGTTTCAGATTATAAAAACTGTTCCTTGATAATATGTTGATCACTTTCAAGCAACTGGAATTTAATTTCAAATATATTACTCAAGAGGTAAATATAGTGCTCTGATTGATAAAACAGTTAAGGTCCACCCCAATGTATACAGCGTACATTTTAAAAATAGTCTATTCACCCATATGGAATACCCTAAATTTAGGTGCTCCACTACAGGAACTAGAATAAGTAAAAAATACTAATGTTTAATTTTTAGGTTTAATTACAGTTTCCTTATTCTTGATGCCAAGTTGTTCTGCTTTTGCTCTGCCTTTCATTTTTGCTTTTACAGACAGGGTATGTAACACATACACATGTAAAGAGATTGACCTTTCCTTTAATTATATACTTCATTCAGCCACAAAGGAAGCAATTTTTAATGAATGTCTAAAACTAGGAACAATTAAGAAAGACTATAGATTTCCCATGCTCTTTCTTTCTCACCAGTTAAAATGGCTGATAAACCCCATGCATTTATTTATCTTCTCTCCTCCTAAAGTCATGTTAAAATGACATTTTTAAAAAACCTTAAAAAAGAGAGAGTAGGAAAGGAGATAGAGGATGTGAGATTTCAACACATTTTTAGAAAACAAATCAGAAAGAGGACTGGTAACTATCTTAGAAGAACAGAAGAACTCATAACCTAAATACCTTCAGAAAAAGAGCCCATGAAAATGAGTTTGTTGGTCCCACAGACCCTCTGCAAAGCTGGGCTCTTGGAGGTATCAGATTACCTAGAAACTCAGGGTGACATGATCAAAAATCCTTAGATGACCAGACTTGGAGAAGTGCTTTCAACATAAAAGAAAGAGATGAAAACAAACAGATTTGAGGCCCAGAGGAAACAGACAATGCAGATAGCAGAAGAAAACATAAATTATAAGTATTATCCTCAGAGATTAAAAAAAAAATGCATACTTGAAAAAAAAAAAAAAAAAGAACAGCTTGCTATAAAAGAAAGAAGGATGAGTTTCCAGATTGGATGGGCCCACCAAATGTCCAGCACCATGAATGAAAATAGATCTACATCAAGGCATGTCATCATGAAATTTGAGATTGCCAAGGATAAAAAGGAAATATAACAGTTACCCAAGAAAAAAGGATCGCTGCTACAGACCAGAAATAAGAATGGCTTCAAATCTCTTAAAAGCAGTAGGGGAAGCTAAAAGAAAATGAAACATTGCCTTCAAATTTCTGAGGAGAAATGGTTTTCATCTTAGAATTCTATGTACACTGCCTGACTATGTATTAAGTGTGAAAGTAAAGTAAAGATGCCTTTAGACATTTAAGGGCTCATATTTATCCCCCATGAATCCTTGTGAAGATGTGTTTCATCACAAATGTGAATAAACCATGATAGGGGAAGACATGGGATCCAAAGAAGAGCTGAAAAGGGAAGTCTTAGGAGGTCTGTGCACCAATCCCAATCTGTCAGTATGCAGAAGAAGGTTGTAGAAGGATGCTTACCATATCTTAGCAAAGGTAATTCTGGATGGTGGGATGTGGGGTAATTTTTAAATATCTTCTTTTGTACATGCTTTATGGTATAATTTTTACAGTGAGTTTGTGCCAGTTTTACAAAATCAATAGGGTCATTGTTTAAAAAAATTAAAAAGATATCATGGGAAACAGAATAAAGTTATTTTAATTTGACTGCCGAGTATAGGGAATATGGATATTTCAATAATATCTCCCAACTAAACAAATGTTTATTAACTGAGACATATTCATATTTTCTACTGGTATGAATCTTTCAGCTGGGCATTGTTGAGAATTCTTTTGGGGTTTTTATATTACTGAAGGGAATAACTTGAGTTGTCACATATATAGTTTTCTGTATCAGTTAAGATTCTTTGGTTGCAAGTAACTGAAAGCAAAGGAGGCTGAACTAAGTTAAAACACATACACACACACACGCAAACAAAGATACTGGAAGAAAATGGGATAACTCCCCAAATCAAAATAAAACCTAAATATGCAGGCCTTGCAAAGGACAAGAACAGAGGATCAGTTCCAGCCACTTCTTCTAAGTCATTCCAGGCAAGACTCAGAATTCTGTGAATGAATATGTTTAATCAAGTTTGGGACATATGCACACCCCCAGTCTGGAGAAGGCAGGGAACCTTTGATTACAGTCCCCAAACTGCATCTTATGGAAAGGAAAATTGAGGATTTATTACCAGAAGGTGGGAGTAGATGTCAGACAGATAAAAACTACCAGTGTCCCCTATCTTTACCTCACTTAAATTTGCAGTAAAATAAGCTTCTCCCCTACTCAGTGTGCCACTAGAGGAATTTGTTGATTTAGTTTCTTTATCAGATCTGTTCCTTCATTCTTTTCAAAGTAATTATAGGCTGCTTCTTCCTTGTCTCACGACACTGATTATTAGCTAAAGTTAATCCATCAGCTGGATATAGGTGAAACACCTTTAGCTATCTTTCAGGAAAAGCTTAGTAAATTATTTGTCATTCTCCAACCCAAGAAATCTTCGTCCTGTAAGTTAAAATTTATTAGATACTGTGAGAGGTCTTTGAGTTCAGCCATTTTCTGTCCCAGCTATAATTAGAAAGCTAGACAAATTATATCAACTCTGAGGGAAAAAATCCACGAACATACTCTTTTTAATAAATCCAATTTACTCTATTTGCTTGGTATTAACAACTGTTAATGTTATGTCCAAATTCTCTTCCTTCCTCTTTGAAAAGAACTATATAACTACAGCCGGTCATACAAATGGATAGTTAATTACTCGGCACAGAGGGTTATGTGATTCATCACTGCAATGTGGAAGTGAATGTTGCCAATTGTCAGCTTTTTCCAAACTGCATTGTGGTATATGGTTTATGTCCCAAGCAGTGGTGGCAAAGGTCCAGAAAGAAATACTACCTAGATGTCAGGGACTCATTAAACTGATCAGTCTGTAGTCCTTTATCAGTGATTGCCAAAACTGGCTGAGTATCAAAATCACTTGGCAACATTAAAAAAAGAGGGACACACAGCATCCTGGTATTCACCCTCAGACCTACAGAATCAAATTTTTCTGCAGAAGAAATTGCAGCAGGGACAGATTCATAATTTTACATAGACCAAGGTTTAGAGAAATAGGGGACTTACTATGGAAAAAAAAGGAATTCAGTATTATATTATTTTGGCAGATTTTACAAAAATATATTATCATGTAAACACATTTGTAGGACCAGGCCCTTGTAAAGGATCCAGCAAGGGAGGGATCCTGAAGCTTAACCTTCATTAGTTACAAGGTAAATCTACCCCTAGGGATAAATGTGTGTTTGTGTGTCTGTGCCTGTATGTGTGTATACATGTGCATGTGCACATGTGTACACAGTTTAAGTTCCCAGGTGAGCATATTCAGAATTGGGACTCTCCCTACTGTAGCATCTATACTACTTGCTCTGTGTACCTTATTTTTTTTTCTTTTGGATCATTCCTTTCCCTCTCTTCTGTATTACTTCCTCCTGTGCTCTTTCTTTTTCCACCTGCCATTCTTTTGTTTTTTTCCCTAATTTTTATTGGTCCCTAGCCCTGTCAATGATACCAGTGAGCCCCATTACTTGTTTTTGGGATTGACGTAGTTACTGGACTTTGTGAAAGAGAGACAGATTTAAGAGAGCAAACGGGCAGTTGCTATGAAGATAATGGAGAAAACTGAAAACAAAACAGAATAGAGAAACTTTAGTGTTATCTACATTTTAATTTCTCCACTAAACTTTGAGAATTCAAATTGAAATGCTTTCAATTCCATGTTTTTATTTCTTTTGCCTCTCGTATGGCAGAAGTGCCCATAAGCAAAAATTATTGCAAGTATCCAGGCTAAACCATATTTCAAACAACAGCCCCTGAGTGTTCTGCTCTGGTTATAGTATGAGAGGAATAGCTGAGCTAAACTACCTGTGTTTAGTTTTAGCTTGTAAATAGCTTTATGCTTTTCATAAAATTTCATTCGATTTTAGGTATTGAATTTTGGTACCAGTAAATGTGTTTATCCATTTGCCTTGAGGAGCACTGGGTCAGAGAGAAAATCCAGAATAAGAAATGTCACATTCTTGGATTTACTCTGGTAAAATTAAGTGATCTGTTCCATAGTGCCATTTTTGAAAAACTGATTTCTGCTTCCTTTGTAAAAGTAAAATATTCCTAGTATAGAAATTTATTGATGTACAAAAACTTATAAGGAAAAAACATGCATCACTTTCAATCTCCCCAACCAAACATAGCTAGAGTCATCACAGTTACTGACATATTATAGCTACTCAATAAATATTTTTTAGAATAAAAGAATGAGTGAGTGTGAACTCTAGAGAATACAAACTAGACCCTGTTCTAAATTTTCCCCCTAAGAGCTTATTATTGTGAGATCTAAGCTGCACATTTTTAAATAAACATATGTTGAAGTAAAGACTCTGTGCTAGACAGTGACAACACAAAGATGAATAAGGGTACTCTTTGCCCCTTTCAGTGGAGTTTCTATCCAGTAAAGGAAACCAATATATTCCTACCAATACAAGAACACTTTGACACACAAGGACACAAACAGCAGCTATGTAAAATTCCGTAGAGGTAATTTCTTTCAAATCTAAGTGCCAAGAAAAGATTTTTTTTTTCTCTTGACATCCTTGACTCCTGTATTTGTTTCAAACTCCACATCCAATCCATCAGCAAATACTGTTGGCCCTACCTTTAAAATCTAAATTTAAATTCAATCTCTTCTCTCCATCTCTCACAGGCATCCCTGGGCCATACCACCATCACTTCTTGTGTGGTTAATTGCAGTAGCCTACTAATTTTCTCTCTG
>PVKH010023519.1:0-13836 GCA_004027955.1 Chaetophractus vellerosus
AGGATGTTTCCTTATTTCCTTTGTGAGTTCTTAAAACTATTTTTGTTTAAGAGTTTATTGTACTTCCTGGAAAATGGCATTGGAGTAGGGAGGTAGGGCTCAACTCTCTCACTAAAACAATGGAGGAGGGGCAAAAAGCTATCTGAGGGAGCTGCTTTGGGGCCTGCAGACCAGGAGAGTGCTGTATATCATTCAGGAGTGAGAAGGACAGAAAGATAAAGAAGCCAAAGGAAAACCATGAGTTACTCATCTGGGAATAGCAGATATGCCCCACCTTCAAGTCAAATAACCTTGGAAAAACCCTTGGCTCACAGTAGCCAACTGTGTGGGGAAAGAAAGTCCTCCTTTTTTGGAGGAAGAAGGGTCTGGCAGAGGATGGAGTGAAGGCTTCTCTTCACAGAGTTTGGCCAGCTGAGCCCCTTTGAATCTCAAAAAAGACCCCAGTCAGCATTGAAGTGGCCCCAGCAAGACGGGTGGGATATCTGATCAGGCAGGCTGTCACACCTTACTGCCCTGTGAGAGAAAGGAACTAGGAGAGAAGGGAAACAGGAGGGATAGCTGGCAAACTTTTAGAAGCCCAACTCACCTGAGGGAAAAGAGAGCAGGGACAGCCTGATAAGATTTCAGAAGCCTACATAAGCTGTGGAGTGGTATAGCTCAGTGGAGGAATGCCTGCCTCACATATACTATATCCCTGTTTTTCTTCCTGGTACCTACTAAGAGAAGGGATCTAGAGAGTGATCCAGGGGGTTGTCAGGTACCTAACTGTCACTTTATATCAAGGAACTTATAGATTGAGATTTTTTTTGTTTTAGGCTTTTTGATCTATTGTTTTATATTTATTATTATTTTTTATTCTTTATTTTATTCTCTAAAACTGGGTACCTTACTTGTGGAGGAAAGGCTGCAGGGAGATTGATTTGAGAGCATCAGTAGCCTGAGATCATTTCCAGGGGTGTAAGAGGGAAGCCTATTTTTCCTGGGTTGTGTTTTTGTTTTTTGCTTTTTCTTTTTGTTTCTCTTTTTTCCTTCTCCTTACTTTTTCTCCTTAGTTTCTTTTCTTTCTTTCATTTCCCTCTCTTCCATTGCTTTTCTTTTATTCTATCTTGAATGTTAGGTCTTTGTTTTTCCTCTTCTTCTTGTCAACTTTCCAGTTTTTATTTTATTCTATTTTTTCTGTTATCTTTTCTTTATTCCATCTTTTAATTGTATTCATTTGTATTTATTATGATATTTTAATCTTATTAATTATTTCTTTCTGACTCTTTTAGAGTTTATCTTCCATCTTTTGTATTATTACTATTATTCTTTTTCTCATCTTCTTTCTTTCCTTTTCTATGCTCTTAATTTTTTAAGAGAACATGGGCAACTACAAGGATATAGAATAAGTGGAACTAAGGGTCAAAAAGGACCCTTGGCATAAAACAAAACAAAGTCAACCTCTAGAGTAGAAAAAGAGCTAACCATCTGAATAAGCCCATCAAGGTAAATAGATGCCTAGGCACTACAAAAAATTTCAAACCATTTTAAGAAACAAAAAGACATGGCCCAGTGTAATGAGCAAACTGAAAACAGGAAGAGTTTCAAAATGTGGAATGACTAATCATGGATGTCCAAACAAATATCATGAATCAACATAATGAAATGAAGGAAGGTATAAAGGATATAAAGAAGACACTCAGGGAATATACTGAAGAAATTGAAAATATACATAAAAAGTTAATGGATCTGATGTTGATGCATGGCACAATGCAAGAAATTAAAAAAATATGCTGGAAGCACATCACAGCAGATTTGAACAGGTAGAGAAAGGAATTAGTGACTGTAGCAATTTGGCATTATTTATGGATTCCAAAAATACATATTGAATTATGTTTGTGAACTGGTCATTTTCTCTGGGCATATTAGATTATATTGGACACAGAAGTTTCACTTTTACTTGATTAAATAATGATTAAGGCTTTCATTGGGCCACATCAGTAGGACATTGAGTCAAGTGGGTGGGGACTCACAGAGAAACCTCACCACAGAAAAGGGAATTTGGAGTTTTAATGCTGGACCCTGGGGAAGTAAGCACACAGAGGAGCTTTGTCATGAGGAAGGAGAGAAGGCCCCAGGAAAGGAGACAAGCCATTTGCTTGACAGTCTACAGCTGGCCTTGTGGAGAGAGGCAAGCCCTGCAAAGAGAGGAACCCAGGAAGCCTGAACTCTGGCAGGTGTCAGCAGCCATGTTGTTCCAACACACGGCCATAGACTTTGGTGAGGGAAGGAACTTACGCTTTATGGCCTGGTAACTGTAAGCTTCTACGCCAAATCAATATCCTTTATAAAAAACAACTGATTTCTGGTATTTTGCATTAGCACCCTTTGGCTGACTAATAGAGAATTTGGTACCAGAGATGGGGTTATGCTTTTGCAGTTACCAAAATGCTGGAACACTTATATAGATGGGTAAGTGATAAGTTTGGAGGAATTGTGAGATGCTTGGTAGAAAAGACCTATTGTGCATTGAAGAGACTGTTGTTAGTAATGTGGATGTTGAAGAGACTTTTTATGATGCCTTAGAGGCAAATGATGAAAGTATTATTGGAAACTGAAGGAAAGGCGATCTGTATTTTAAAGTTGCAGAGAACTTAGCAAGATTAACTCCTGGTGTTTCATGGAAGGCAGAATTTGAAAATGGCAAGCCTGGGCATTTAGCTGAAGAACTTTCCAAGGTAAACTAAGAGAATACGGCTTGGCTTCTCCTTGCAGCCTATAACAAAATGCTAGATGAGCGGGATAAGCTGAGGACTGAATTATTGGGCATGAAGAAAACAGAAACTGATTCTGGAAATTCCAAGCCCTTGGAAATTGAGCTCCCAGAAAATAGTGCCCCATTTGAGGATTTATCTAAATTTGGAACTTGTAAATCAGGGTTGAAGATGCAGGTATCTAAGAAAGACTTGTGGAAAGTTTTACTGTCTGATGGCTTGGACTCTTGCTTCTTGCATGCTAAACCAACAAGCTTTTTGAGAGAGCTGTATGAACAAAACCACTATCAGCTTGGACTAAAAAGGATATGGACAGGAGAGATTGAAGGGGAAAAGACTTCAAGAGGAAAACCATGGAAGCTGAGATCTGGAATTAAGACATCACCTTGGGCCAAGAGAGGAAACACACCCATGTGTATAGAGAGGGTGAGTTTGCCCCATCAGTTGAAGAGGGTGGATGTTCCCACCCAATGTTCAGGGAGACTTTTGCCACCTCATGGTACAGAGAGTGGGGAGCCATTCCCAAGTGATTAGGGAGGTTGAGGTAGATTCCCCATAGGTCTGAGAGGGGCAGGCCTGTCCCCCATGGATTTGGGATGCCGAGGTCACCAGCTCACAGATCTGAGAAGGTTCAACCTGTGTGTCAAATGTTAGGGAGAATGTTGTCTTCACTTCACTGTACTCAGAAAGTTAATACTCTACCCTAAATTTTGGGTAAAGTGTGGCAATCACCTTAACACCCTTGGAGGGTAAGTTCTGGAGCATGGTTGCCACCCAGATGCTTGATGAGGGTGGAACCAAGAAAATGGCCATTGGGCAAGTCTATGGAAAGGATGTTTCCTCATATGGCACCAGGGAGAAGAAACCATCATCTTAAGAAGGGCTCTCAGACTTTGAAATGCAATGAAGTATACCCTGCAGGTTTAGAGAACTCTAGAGAACCCGTGACTCATGTTTCCTTCCCAATTTCTCTTTATGGTAATGGAAATGTTTATCTTTTGTCTGTCCATTTGTATATTGGAAGCAGATAAATTGTTTTATAAGTTCCAGAGGTCTACAGCAGGTGGGTCTTTGCCCCAAGCCCATCTATATTTTCATAAACCAATTGTGATATGATTTTGTACTTAGTATTGCTACTGAAATAAGGTTTTTTAAATATTGTAACTTTTTTTTTGGAATTCAAAGGGTGTAGTGTAGCAATTTGATATTGTTTATGAGTTCCAAAACTTAATATTGGATTATGTTTGTAAACTGATCTGTTCCTCTGGGCATATTAGATTACATTGGATTCAGAGGTTTTGCTTTTACTTGATTAAATAATGATTAAGGCTTTGATTGGGCCATGTCAGTGGACCAAGGTAGGCAGGGACTCAGAAAAACTTCACTGCAGAGAAGGGAGTTTGGAGTTTTAATGCTGGAGCCTGGAGAAGTAAGAACACAGAGGACCTTGGTCATGAGGAAGGATAGAAGGCCCAGGGAAAAGAGACGAGTTGTTTGCTTGATGGTCTACAGCTGGGCTTGTGGAGAGAAGCATGCCTGAGCCTGGAGAGAGGCAAGTGCTGGGAAAAGAGGAACCCAGGAAGCCTGAACCCTAGCAGACATCGGCAGCCATGTTGCTCCAACAAGGTGGCTATAGACTTTGGTGAGGGAAATACCATACGCTTTATGGCCTGGTAACTGTAAGCTTCTACCCCAAATAAATACCTTTTATAAAAACCAACCAATTTCTGGTTATTTGCATCAGAACCCCTTTGGCTGACTAATAAACTGCCCACCGATGGGGTGGGGATTTAATGCCCTACTGACATGGCCCAATCAAATCCTTATCATTATTTAATCAAGTAAAACTGAAACCTCGAATCCAGTATAATCCAATATGCCCAGGACAACAGAACAGTTTAGAAACAGAATCCAATATTTATTTTTGTAACTCATAAACAATATCAAACTGTTACAGTAAATAAATAAATGTTTTAAAAAAGTAAAAAAAAAACATACAATGAAATATCATCTTATACCTATTAGACTGGTGGCTATTAAAAAATAGGAAACTGTAAGTGTTAGAGAGGATGTGGAGGAATAGGAGCCTTCATCCACTGCTGGTGGGAATGTAGAATGGTGCTGTCACTATGGAGTATGGTTTGGTAGTTCCTCAGGAAGCTAACTATAGAACTGCCATATTATCCAGCAATCACACTGCTGGGTATATACCCAGAAGAATTGAAAACAGGGATGTTAAATACATGCACACCAATGTTCTTAGTTGCATTATTCACTATTGCCAAAAATTGGAAGCAACCCAAGTGTCCGTCAACAGATGACTAGATAGGCAAGGTGTGGTATATTCATGCAATAGAATTTTACTCAGCTGTAAGAAGGAATGAAGTATTGACACACAGAAAAACATAGATAATCTTGATGACCTTATGCTGAGTGAAGCAAACCAGTCAGAAAAGGATCAATATTACATAATCTCACTTATATGGCCTAAACAAATTGAGCATATTCATAGAGCTAGAGTCTGGAAGATAGGTTATCAGGGTACAGAAAGGGTGTTCAGTGTAATAAGCCAATGCCTAATATGGACAAAGCTCGTGATAAGGTGGAAGGGGTGATTTGGCAGTGGGTGGGGGTGATTGTGGTTCAGGAATGTGAGTGGGGTTGATAGTGCTGGAATATGAGTGTGAGCAGGGTTGGGGGGGTTGGGTTGGACTATCAATGAGGGAAGTTGGAGGAAGGAAGAACTGAACTCTGGGGACTTGTAAATCTGTGGTTAAAATTACAATGGTGGAAATGTTATTTTAGCAATTATGTAAGTAGAGGGTTTTTGGTGCAGGACATTGGGGGTGGAGCGATATGTGGGAAAGGGCACACCTGGAGTACGCTTCTATGGAATATGAATGTGTTCATATTGTCATAGGGTGTTATCTTATTGGGTGGAGACCCTCACAATAAATAAGAAAATATTAAACTCCCATCCTGGGGAGTCCTGCTACATTCTCAAATTGAGGGGCAAGAGTCACTCGAGAACATAGGCAATGCCTATCAAAAGAATATGGACCAATATATCAAGCCCTCAACATTAATTCATGTAACTGTGAACCTTATTCTTTAAAAATTGCAACCTAGTGGTTACCATGGGTTCTGAGGGGAGGGAGAGGTAAGAACGGATGGAGCATGGGACATCTTTAGGGCACTGGAATTGTTCTGCCTGACCTTGCAATGACAGATACAAGCCATCATACATTTTGTTAGAACTTATAAAAGTGTACGATATGGAATGTGAACCATAATGTAAACCATTGACTATGGTTAGTGGCAATGCTTCACTATTTGTTCATCAATTGTAACAAATGTACCATACTCATATAAGATATTATTAATCGTGAATGTGAGAGGGGAAGGCGTAGGGTATATGGAATCCCCTTAATATGCTATGTGATTTTTCTGTTACCTAAAGCTTCTGTGAAAATTAAGCGAAAAAAATAAGACACTGGGGAACATACAGAAGAAATTGTCACTGTACATAAAATATAGATCTTATGGGAATGAAAGACATAATTCAAAAATATAATTTTTAATTTTTATATAATTTTATTTGATTTGATTACTTTTTGGATTTGTTTTTGAGGAGATTTTGTATTCAGAGTCACAACTGTACTAAGGCAGGAACACTGGTGTGGGGTGTTGGTGGTAAAGGGATATTTGGGGAGGGGTGTACCTGGTGCATGCCTCTATGGAATATGAATGTGTTCATGTGCTCATGGGGTGTTGTCTTGGTGGGTGGAGACTCACACAATAAAATAAAGAATAATAAATTCACTGCTAGGGAGTCCTGCTTCATTGTATCACAGAGTGGCAAGAATCCCTAGAGTACATGGGCAGTGCCTAGTGAAGAAGGAAAGACCAATATACCAGGGCCCTGACATTGTTGACTGTCAGTACAAACTTTGTTCTTCTGAAATTGAAACTTAGTCTGGTATTACACATTACCTAAGAGTTAACTCCTGAGAACCTCCTTGTTGTTCAAAGGTGATCTCTTTCTAAGCCAAACTCAGCACATAAATGCACTACATTCCCCCTGGCATGGGACATGACTCCCAGCAATGAGCCTCCCTGGAACCAAAGGATTGTTACCAAGTGACATCTAGCAATGTATTTGGAAAAAGACCTTGACCAAAAAGGGGAAATATTAAATACAAATGAGTTTTTATGGCTAAGAGGTTTCAAAGTGAGTTGATAGGTCATTCCAGGAGTTACACATATGCATATCTTAGGAGGACCTCACTTACTACCACAGTAAACAGAGCCTCAAGAAGGGGGTGCATGAGGGCTCTAGAGACATCTGGACACTATAGGCGGTGCAGACAAACCCAGGAATTTGACACTGTCAGTGGGCCTTACCTAGGAATATTTGATAACATATCCCCCCAAGGTACTGGAGTTGGACCCTTAAAATTTTCATACACATGGTTCATTTATATATATATACTTAGGTTACATAAATATTACATTAAAAATATAAGTGATTCCCATATGCCCCTCCCCACACCTCCCACATATTCTCACATTAATAACATGCTTCATTAGTGTGGTACATTCATTGCAATTGATGAACACATTTTGGAGCATTGCCACTAAGCATGAATTATAGTTTACATTGCAGTTTATACTCTCCCAACTGCCCCTGCCCACAATTCTGTAGGTTATGGCAAGATATATAATCGCCTGTATCTGTCATTGCAAAATCATTCAGGATGATTCCCAAGTCCTGAAAATGCTCCCATTTTACACCTGTTTTTCCCTCTCCTTGCCTCCAGTGGTCACAGCCTCTACATCAATGATACAATTTATTCCATTGGTAGAATTACAATAAAAGTATAGTAGAATACCAGTAAGGCTACTTTAGTCCATAGTTCATTCCCAAATCCTGAGGATTCTGGGATGGTGATGCTGACTCCACCTCTAATTGAGAGGGGGCTTTGATCCCATATGACTGATGGATGGGCCTCTCTTAATTGAAGTTGTAGACTCTCAGTTCCTTAGTATGGTGATTTTCCATCATCTCCTCCATGTTAGTTGTCTTGGGTGAATCCAGTGAACTGGAAAGTAGGGGTTGCAACTCAGTTGAGCATTCAGGGACCAGCTGGAACATGGACAGCCCAAAGATTTGTCTTCTGGTTGTACACTTCCCAACTCTAGTACTAATTATAGGTTCAAATAAGAAGGGATAGTAGAGCCATGTGGAGGGAAACCTCAACTGAGTCCAACTCTGTCACACTGGGGATCATAAATTCCAAAGCAGGGCCCACTGGCAAGGCACCAAATATCTGAGCTATGTGCCCTGACTATAGTGTCTGGATGTCTTCAGAGCCCTCAGGAGCCCCGCTATTTGGGGTAGTATCTACTTTGGCTGTCAATGAAATCCTGCTGAGACATACATAAGCATACCCTCTGGAGTGACCTCCCAACTCACTTTGAAGTCTCTTAGCCATACAAACTCATTTGTCTTTAGCTTTTCCACCTTTTGGTCAAGGTCTTTTTCTAAGTGCATTGCTAGTTGGTTCCTGGTAGTAATTCCTTGATGCCAGGGAGGCTTATCCACAGGAGTCATGTCCCATGCTAGGGGGAAGTTATTGCATTTATATGCTGACATAGGCTTAGAGAGAGGCCACATTTGAGAAACAAGGAGGTTCTCAGGAGGTAACGCTTAGGCATTTTATAATACTAGGCTAAGTTTCGATTTCAAGAGTAATGATTCATAAGCACAGTCATCAATATCAAGGGCCCATCAATGGACCATCTTCCTTCACTAGTCATTGCCCCTCTACTTGGGGGATTCTTGCTGCTCCATTAGAGAATGTGGCAGAGCTCCCCAGGATGGGAATTTGATATTCTTTGGTTATTTTGTGACTCTCCAGCCACTGTGACAATGCCCCATGAACATTTGAACACATTTGTATGCCTTACATGTATGCCCAGGTGAGCTTCCTCCCATGTATCTTCCATCACTGACACCCTACACCAATGATCCTCCCCTGCCACAGTTGTAAGCCTTCTGTGATCCAATAAAATAGCCAAATACAACAATAAGAAAATGAAATAATAGTGATAGTTTTAAAAATAGGAAGTAAAATGCAAAAAAAATTTAAAAAATTTAAAAATATGGGATAAAAAAACATAATGAAAACATACTTAAAAATTCTTTCTGACATTTTGCCTTTCATCACAGTAAGATCTGTTGTCCTGTATGTACAGTGAATTTTCCTTCCATTTATTCCCCCAGTGTCTTACTTATTTCATTTTGTTTTCAAAAAATTTTTAGGTTACAGAAAAGTCACATACAGAATACAGGGGACTCCCATATACCCAACATCCTCCCCCTTATCCTCCTTCCCCTATTAATAACATTTTATATGTGGACAGTACATTTGTTAGAACTGATGTACATATATTGAAATATAACTACTAACTATGGCCAATGGTTTAGATTATGGTTTACATTTTCAACCATACACTTTTATAAATTTGGAAGAAATTTAACATGGCTTGTATCATTGCAAGATAATGTAGAACACTTCCATTGCCCCCAAAATGCCCCCTGTTCTGTCTATTCTATTCCTCCATCTCCTTCCCCTTGGGACCCATGGCAACCACCAGGTTCACTTCTTGGTCAAGATTCCTAGTTACTGGAACAGCACTGAGGGCTTGACATATTGTCTGTCCTCCCTTATTAGGCATCACCCTTGCTCTCAAGAGACACCCGCCCTTCTGTTTCAGAACATATCGGTCCTCCATAGGATGGGAGTCTAACTCCTTCCCACTCATTATGTGAGTCTCCATCCATCGATACAACACATTATGACAAAACGGTCACTCACATGCTCCCTAGAAGTTTGCCCCATGTGTGTCCTGTCCGAATGGCCCCCACTTCCAACACCCAATGCCATAAGAGCATTCCCAAAATTGTAGTTTCAACCATGTACCCACCAATCCCCAATCCCCAGTGTTCACCCACTTCCTCCCCCAATGTTCCCCCCAGTTCCATGGAGAGTCTAACCCACCCTCCCCACCCTATCACTTAACAAACCTCCACCACCCAATCCAATAGTATGACTGCAACCCTGAAGTGCCTCTCCACTGCACAACTACACACTTTCACCTTATCATAGATTTTGCCCATATGGGTATTGGCTCACAACCTTCTTCTCCCTTTCTATTTCCTGTAAACCTATATTCCAGACTCTAGCTCTGTGAGTCTGCTCTATTTCCTTGGTTCATTTCAGTGAGGTCATGTAATAATTGTCCTTCAGTGCCTGTCTTGCTTCACTCAACATAAGGTCCTCAAGATTCATCCATGTTATCCCATGTGTTAATACTGTATTCCCTCTCACACCTAAGTAATATTCCATTGTATGTATATACCACAATTTGTTTATTCATTCATCTGTTCAAGGACATTTGAGTTGATTCTAACTTTTGGCAATAGTGAATAATGTCACTATGATCATTGATGTGAATATAACTGTTCATGTCCTTGCTTTCAATTCTTTTGGGTATATACCCAGCAGTGGAATTGCTGGATCGTATGGCAGTTCTATAGTTAATTTTCTGAGGAACCCCCAAACTGTCCTCCACAATGACTACACCATTCTACATTTCCACCAGCAGTAGATGAGGGTTCCGTTCTTCCACATCCTCTTCAACACTTGTAGTATTCTGTTTTTTCAATAGCTGCCAGTCTAATGAGTGTAAGATAATATCTCATTGTAGTTTACATTTGCATTTCCCTGATAGCTAGTGATGCTGAGCATCTTTTCATGTGCTTTTCATTCATTTGTATTTCTTCTTTGGAGAAGTGTCATTTCAAATCACTTGCCCATTTTCTAAATTGGTTGTTTGTCTTTATTTTTGACATATAGGATTACTTTATAAATTCTAGATATTAGGTTCTTATCATGTATATGGTTACCAAATATTTTCTCCCATTGAGTAGGCTGCCTTTTCACTTTCTTGACAAACTCCTTTGAAGTGCAAAAATTTTTAATTTTGAGGAGGTCCCATTTATCTATTTTTTCTTTCATTGCTCATGCTTTGAGTGTGATGTTCATGAAACCATTTCCTAATACAAGGTCCTGTAGATGCTTCCCTACATTATCTTCCAAGGTCTTTATGGTCTTGGCTTTTATATTTAGATCTTTGATCCATCTTGAGTTAAGTTTTCTATAAGGCACAAGATGGTGATCTTCCATCATTCTCTTGGATACGAATATCCAGTTCTCCAAGAACCATTTGTTGAAGAGGCCATTCTCTCTGAGTTGAATGGGCTTGATGTCCTTGTCAAATACCAGATGACTGTACATGTGAGGATCTATGTCAGCATGCTCAATTCAGTTCCTTTGGTCAGTATTTCTATCCTTATACAAATACCATGCTGTTTTGACCACTGTAGCTTTACAGTATGTTTTAAAGTCAGGTAGTGTGATTTTTCCAATTCAGTAAAAATTCTGTGGTAAGTTTTATTGGGATTGCATTAAATCTGTATATCAATTTGGGTAGGATAGACATCTTAATGATGTTTAGTCTTCCTATCAATGAACAGGGAAAATTCTATTTATTTGCCCTCCTTGATTTCCTTTAACAGTGTTGTATAGTCTTCTGCATATAAGTCACTGACATCTTTAGTTAAATTTATGTCTAGGTATTTGATTCTTTTAGTTGTTATTGTGAATGGGACTTTTTTCATGATTTCCTCCTCAGATTGCTCATTATTGTTGTACAGAAATGCTACTGATTTTTGCACATTGATCTTATAATCTTTGACTTTGCTGAACTCATCTATAAGCTCTAGAACCTTTGTTGTAGATTTCTCAGGGCTTTCTATGTGTAGGATCATGTCGTCTGCAACGAGTGAATTTTTTACTGCTTCCTTTGCAATTTGGATGCCTTTTATATCTTTTTCCTGCCTCAGTGCTCGAGCAAGTAAACACTTCCGTGGCAATGTTAAATAGAAGCAGTTATAGTGGGCTTCCTTGTCTTGTTCCCGATCTTAGAGGGAAAGTTTTTAGGATTTCACCATGGTATATGATGTTAGCTGTGGGTTTTTCATATATACCCTTTATCATGTTCAGAAAGTTTCCTTCTTTTTCCATCTTTTGCAGTGTTTTTATCAGGAAAGGGTGGTGTATTTTGTTGAATGCTTTTTCTGTGTCTATAGAGATGATCATGTGATTTTTTTCTTTCGATCTGTTTATGTGGTGTATTACATTGATTGATTTTCTTATGTTGAACCATCTTGCATACCCGAGATGAAACCCATTTGATCATGGTGTATAATTTATTTGATGTTTTGTTGAATATATTTAGCAAGTATTTTGTTGAGGATTTTAACATCTAGGGTCATTAGAGAGATTGGTCTGTAATTTTCCTTTCTTGTGGCATCTTTGTCTTTGGTAATGTTGGCATCATAAAATGAGATAGGCAATGTTCCTTCTACTACTATTTTTTGAAGAGTTTAAGTGGGATTGGTGTTAGTTCTTTCCAGAATGTTTGGTAGAATTCACCTGTGAAGCTGCCTGGCCCTGGGCTCTTCTTAGTTGGGAGGTTTTTGATGACTGGTTCTATCTCTTTACTTATAATTGGTCTGTTGAGTTCATCAATTTCCTTTTTTTTAAAGTTAAATATTTTTTATTTTTAAAAAGCTACTTAGATTACATAAATGTTACACAAAAATTATAGGGATACCCATATACCTCACCTCCCACACCTCCCACAACCTCCCACATATACATCCTTCATTAGTGTCGCACATCACCTGCAATAGATATACACATTTTGGGGCTTTGCCACTAAGCATGGACCATATTCACATTGTAGATCACACTCTTTCCCACACAGTTCTGCATGTTATATGATGATATGAAGTGGCCTATATCTATCATGGCAATGTCACTCAGGATAATTCCCAAGTCCTGAAAAAGCCCCTGTGTTACAACTGCTTTTTCCTCTCCCTGCCCCCAAAGTGTCCAGTGGCCACTGGCTCCACATCAATGTTGTAATTTCTTCCATTGAGTGAATCACAATAAGTCTATAACTGAATACCAGTAAGTCCACTCTAGTCCATAGCTCTTCCCCCTATCCTGAGGAGTCTGAGATGGTGATGTCCACTCCACCTCCAAGTGAGAGGGGGCTTATATCCCATGGATAAGATGGATGGAATTATCCTGCCTGCAGCTGCAGAATCTCTCCATTCCCTGGGATAGCCATTGTCTATCATCATCTCCCCACTAGGTGTCCTGAGTGTGTCCATTGAGTTGTAGAGTAGGAGTTGCCGCTCCCCCAAGCTTCTGGACCCAGCTGGCACAGGGACTCCACTCTTTTGAAGTACACCTACAAACTCTGGCACCACATATAGGTTTGATTAGAATAGACAGATGGACTATGTGCAGGGAAGACATATTTCGGTCAGGCTCTGTCACTTTCAGGAGCAAGGATTCCAAATTAGGGCCCACTGATAAGGCACCAGACTGTGGCTGTCTGCCCTGATACAGGACCTGGATGTCTCCAGAGCCTCAGGAGCCCCTCTGTTTGGGGTGATATCCTCATTGGAAGCCTATGAGGTCCTACTGAGATATGCATAAGCGTTACCTCTGGGATGACCTCCCAACTCACTTTGAAATCTCTTAGCCCTATTGTTGCAGAAATCTGATTTTGAAGAATTTAAACAGCACTTGGAGGAGCAGAGGAACACAATTTTATTATGTGCAGCCTAGAGGAAAAGTCAGTCTCCTAATTCTGGGCCCCTAACAACACTTTTAGTGGGTTTATATAAGTTTCTATTCATTGTATAGTGGGTTGTTAAGAGATAAAATTCTTGGGCTGGCTCGATAGCCCAGTGGATAGGGCGCCGGCATACCACATGGGAGGCCCTGGGTTCGATTCCCGGGGACCTCTCCTAGCGGGCAGACTGCCTTGAGAATGGCAAGCTGCCATGGGCGGGCCGGAGCCGCCGTGGGCAGGGCAAGAAGCTGCCACGGACAGGGCAAGAGCCGCCACGGGCAGGGCAGGTCGCCCACGGATGGAG
>PVKH010023520.1:0-13835 GCA_004027955.1 Chaetophractus vellerosus
CTTTTAAGCAGGTGCAAGAAATTTATGTCAAAGTGGCCACAAGATTGTTTAATAGGAGATGGAAAAATATAAGTCCATGTTTACTGCTAGAAACCAAAGCTTTGTGTGGAATCCTGAATTTATGGGGAGGAAAGGAGGGTAGGAAACCATGTACTTGTTCTTTCTCTAAATCTTTCCCTTCATTCCTGAATTGCAGGAAACTGAGCCCTCTTGGGATTTGGTGACCCCATCACTGGAGTGTGTTTATTTGATGGCTGACTTTGTACTGGGTACTTCCTTTCCCTTCTGCTATCATTTTGTAACACATACTGACCCTTTCCCCTTCCCTTCTTTTCCCTGGGATAAAACAATGAGTAAAATAAAGACTTATTGGTAACAACAAACAAACAAAGCAAAACTGTGAGCTAATAAATTCCGATTGTTTAGGCCAACCTGTTGCATATTTGCTTGAGCAGCCAAGGAAACTGAAACAGGAACAATGACATTTCTAATGTAAAATCTATTTATCCAAACATGTGATGTTTCCCGACACATGATTAAGTATTCTTTTGTGTCCTTCAGTAGTTATTTAAAATTTTATTCATGTAGATCTTGTACAATTCTTGAAAAAGCTTATTGCTGGGTATCATATTTTTCAAGTTTTTAAGGTGATCCCATCTGCTTTGGGCCTGACACTTAAGTGAGAAATAAAACTTCTGCCATGTGAAGACACTGAGATTTGGGGTTTGCTTTTACTGCATTTCCTAGCCAACTTGACTGATACAAGTGATGAATAAAAGACTCAACACAAATATATCATGGTAAAGTTCTGTGGGGGCAATGGAATGAAATTGGGAGTTCAAGGAGGTAAAGGAAAGACGAAATTTTGTACTCTTACAGATCAATTCATTCATGTATTTTAAAAATGGAAAACAGTGGGAATCAAATCACTATGATCTTTATATTCCAATGGGCATGTTTGAAAGAGTAATATCCCAGTTTTTTTTTTAAACCACCAACATTAACAGTGTGCCAGAAATTGCATTCTTCACAACTATTTTAACCAGCATTGAAATCTTATAGATGCAAA
This sequence comes from Chaetophractus vellerosus, assembly GCA_004027955.1. Lineage (NCBI taxonomy): Eukaryota > Metazoa > Chordata > Mammalia > Cingulata > Chlamyphoridae > Chaetophractus > Chaetophractus vellerosus. The sequence continues at coordinate 1,070 of PVKH010023520.1, forward strand.
CTTATGGGCTGTCCATGTACCAACTGGGTCCAGAGGCACCATGGACCTGCAACTCCTACTCTACAACTCAATGGACTCACCCAGGACACCTAGTGGGCAGATGATGATGGACAACGGCTATCCAGGGGAATGGAGAGTGCCTGAAGCTGCAGGCAGGATAATCTCTTCCATCGTATCCATGGGATATAAGCCCCCTCTCACTTGGTGGTGGAGGGGACATCACCATCCTAGACTCCTTGGGACTGGGGGAAGAGCTATGGACTAGAGTGGACTTGTTGGTGTCCTGCTTTAGACTTGTGAGTCACGCAATGGAAGAAATTACAAAATTATGTGGAGTCAGTGACCACTGGACGCTTTGGGGGCAGGGAAGGGAAGGGCAGTTGTAATACCGGGGCTTTTTTGGGGGCTTAGGAATTGCCCTGGGTGACGTTGCAATGGAGGATATAGGTCATTTTATATCATCATGTATCATGCAGAACTGTGTGGGAGAGAGGGTGGTCTACAGTCTAAACTGTGGTCCATGCTTGATGGTAAAGCCCCAAAATGTGTATATCTATTGCAGATGATGTGGCACACTGACGAAGGATGTATATGTGGGAGGTTGGGCATATGGGTACCCCTAAAATTTCTGTGTAACATTTATATAATCGATGTATTTCCCCCCCCAAAATTGATTAAAAATTAAAAAAGAAAAAGGAAAAAAAAAAAAGAGCCTTTAGGATCCATAGCAGGTATTACCTAGGTGAAGGATTGGCTGGGGCCGGGGCAATGCCTCCGGTGAGGTATTGGCTCAAGTGGAGGCGTAGCCTCCGGTGGGGGGAATGCCTCAAGTGGGGGTTAAGCCCAGCTATCCCTGGGGCGCCCAGCACGACCCGACCAAATTACGCGACCCACAGAAAACACCCGGGTACCCGCGACCACCGCACCCTGCGTCCGTACTGGCTCCTGCAGTGCGACGGGGAATTAGAAAACACCACATCAAATGGCACTCTTCATAAGATATAAACAAAAAGTTGGGATTCTGGTCCAGCACGCTCTTTTCCCCATACTATATTAACTGGAACAGATCAACGTTGACAGGCCCCACGCCCGACTCTGTACTTCGGCTTCCGCGAAAGAGGCCGGGCGGCCCCCACCTCCTTCCGGGCGCCTCCTGGGCGCGGAGACGTGCACGGCGGGCCCCGCGCGACGCCGCAGGGAGCGCGCACGCCACCGCCCGAGCCCGCGCGGCCGCGCGGCCCGAGTCACGTGCCCGGCGCCCGCGGCGGCGCGCTGGGGCGGAAGTGAGGTCGCGGGCTCGGTGGCTGCGCAGCGTCGGCGGGAGCGCGGGCTGCGGAGAGGCGGGCGGACGGGCGGGCCCGGCGGAGCGCGGCGGCGGGAAGGCGGCGGCGGACGCGGACGGCCTTGCAAACCAGCCCCGCATCGAGCCGGCGCCTGCGTAGCGTGCCATCGCCGAGTCCCCAGCCGAGCCCCCGGCCCGCGCACGCCGGTCGCCGAGGTCCAGGCCGCCGTCGCGGCCCGGTGAGTGGGACGGCGGCCCTGGGCGGTGGCGGCTGGCGGGTCCCCGCGCGGGGGAGAGGCAGCACGGGCCCCTCCCGGACCGCTGGGGGCGCGGAGCCCGGGGGCGGGGCGGGCGGGAGCGCCGAGCTTTGTGCGGCGGACCCGGGGCGACGCCAAGGTCGGGCCCGCGGCTCGGGGTCGCTTGGCGCCCGGGGGAGGGGGTTCCCGGCCGGGCTTTGTCCTGGAGGCGGGCGGGCGAGGGTCGTGGGCCGGGGCGCGGGCAGGTGCGCCGGGGAGGGGGCGCTCGCTGCGGAAGGACGCGCGCTGGGGGTTTAAGGTCAGTGCGCGCGGATCGGGGCAGCGTTGGAGGATGAAGGGGGAGAAGTGGGTGTCGTTTCTGCACTTAGGTTCAGCATCCTGGCGGTTTCCATCTTTTCCAGTGTGTTGCCCCATTCTGGCAGAAACCGAGCGTCCTCCGTCGGGCCTGAAAGGGCACGGTTTAGGCTTTTCAGGTTTTCTCCAGAAAGGATGTTTTGTGACCCAGCCCGGGTTCACTTTGAAAAAAAAAAACAGTGCACCTTTACAGCGTCTCCGCGAATAGGGCGTTTTTCTTTTATAGGATATGTAGAGGTCAAGTGTGCGTTTAATGAATTTCATGAGTTAGTATTTCATAAAGTCATAAATAAAAATTACTTGGAGTGTTTTGACATGCAGAGAAAGCGTTAAAGATGAAAGCGGCTCCATACCTTAAGCTCTCAGGTCGCCCTTGTGTAATGTGAGATTACTTTAAAAAGGGTTTTTGTTTTTTTTTTGTTGTTGTTAATAGAACATATTTTTGAACTTTGGCAAGTAAAGAAGTAGTGGATTATTTTTGCTCTGACAGCCAAGCATTGAATAATTCAAGGTTATTTTTCCTGGTGTTGAAACTACCGTGGTGCAAATTGTGAAAGTTTTTTGTTTCTTTTAAGCATTGCAAAGCGGGCTTACTTTGGTGCGAGCGTTTGCTTATGTTACTGCTGTTAGTCATGGTGGTGACTAAGTGAAGAAGGCCCCGCAGGTTTAAGATTCGGGCGCAGCCGTTTCCTCCTGCTTTGGAGTGTTCGCCCCACAGCCCTGGGCAGGCCGCTGGAAACGCCCCGGAGGGCCATCCGTTTTTTGCCGCCTGCCCTTGAGAATAGTGGGTGAGACCTGGGACCGGGAGGGAGGAGGAAGCCTCCTGGGCTGTGGTGGCTGTGCAGCCCCTCCCCTCTTATCAGGGCCTAGTGTATTTGTTGAGATTTTTAGTTGACTGTTTAGCCTGACAGCTGCTTTTCAACTCATTTTCATTTTAAGGTTAGACAGAATTGTAATGCCTAAATTGTCTGAATTCCAAACTTCCGGAAAATAAGAGTAGCGGAATGCCACAAAGGTAGAGGATTAGAATGGGGGAAAAAACAATAACGAAAGTGCATTTGCAGATATTACTTTTTATAGGTTCTTTGGTTTAAAAAGAAATTTTTTTGTCCACCAAACTTGTCTTAGAGCTTCTTTTCCTGGATCAGTTGAGGACAATTTTAAAACAACAGAGCACCAGTACAAGAGGGTAATAATTACTTTTACTTTTCTCACTTTTTCCCCTTATCTTTTAAGTCTGTCCGATTGTTCTGTTCAGAAACACGTGCATTTCTCCCAGTAGTTTGAAAACCTTGGAAGTGAAGATAGATTTGGGGGAGTGGAGAACTCTCTCCTCTTACAAGCTCTTAGAGGATATTTGACATTGTTGAGCATTTCCATTGTTCTAAGGAGTATTTTATCTTGTATATCTGCAGATCTTCGGTATCTGAGAGAGAATTTAAGCTTCTTGAAATTAATTTTGTTGGTATGAAATACTAATATACTAATATACAAGGCCTTTGAAATGGTATAATTACCATTTTATGTGGGAACTTTTTTTAGATCATGATATATTTTGAAACCAGAGAAAGTAGTATAGTGGCCTTTTCGTTTTAAACACATACTTTCTGATTATTGTGGCTTTTCAAACTGAGAAATTTTTTGCTTTCATCCTTTTTTTAAACGCTAAATCTAAGAGATGTCTATTCTGATGCACATGTAAAACCACCCATGAGAATTCTAATAGCTGTGCCATGGGAAATTGATGGGCTTTGGGTGGCCAGTGGTGATGGTGGATTGGTGATGGTGGGTTTTTCCTTATTCATTATGCAAACTAAAAAATAGAACTATATATTGTACTTCTATATACCTACCATCTTGATGTAATGATTATTGGCATTTTGCTGTGTTTTCCCTTTTTTGTGGTAATCTTTTAATTACAGATGTCATTTTCATCCTTAAGTCATCTCTGAAAATTACAGATTTTATAATGCATCGCTGAAAAATTGTAGATCTTCACGTAACCACAATACTATTGTCACACCTAACAAAATAATAATTGTGATAATTGGCTGTCTGGTACTCAGGCCATATTCAGTTGTTTCCTAAATAATTGTAAAATATCTTCCTACAGTTAGTTTTTTTCCAATCCAAATAAAAATCCAGACAAAATCCACCTATTGCCTTTATACCTAATCTATTATAATCTACAACAACCCATCCCCTTCCCCCATCTTTTTTCAGGCCATTGACTTGTTGAAGAAACTGGGTCATTTGTCCTCTAGAATGTTCTACCTTTTGGGTTTATCAGATTGCTTCATGGTGTTCCTTCACCATATTCCTCCAACCCCTCCCTGTCTTTTCCTTGAAACTGGAAGTTGGATCTATAGGCTCCACTAGATACAGAGAATGTTTTTGTAACAGTACGTTTTAGTGATACTGAGTGATTTGTATCTCCATCACATAAGGATGCATATAATGTGAAGTAGCTTAATTCTTAGTGATGTTAAAATGAGCAGTTGGTTTGGATGAGATGGTCAGGGTTCATGTCCACTAATCAATAAACAGATATGTTTCAGTAATTCCGAATTAGATTTTAAATAAATGTCTCAAGTTAATTTTTATTGCTATGAAAAGTCCTGTATTTTCTAGTGCCTAGTTCTTCTTTAGGCAAAGACATTCAGATGTTACCTGTGAGCTACTCTGTGCCAAGCACTGTGTGAGATGCAGGGAGACAGGGGGGGGGGGGTAAGGTCTTTTCCCTGCCCTTTAGGCTCACAGCCTTGAGTGAGTCTTTATCCCATCATTTGAGCAACTAATTTAAGGAATTACTTGGCATTTGTTCACAGCTGTTGTGTTATTGGCTTTCTTTCGGTGCAAGCCTTTTTGTCAAATTGGAGAGGGAATCAACATTTTCTTTTTATTCCCTACCTGTAATTTTCAATTCATTAAAAGCTTTTTAATCACGTTAGGAAATGTTTATTTTTCTCCTCTGGGGAAGTAATGCTTTCAGGAAATACATCTTCGGTTATTTTGAAATTTATGTAATTTAGAATTCAAATACAATTCTATAAAATAATTTTAGTGGTAAATGTAGGGTAAAATTGTGTTATGAGTGATTTAGACTATGAGTCCAGACCTTCTGGAGGAGGGTCTTGTGTTCAGTGCTTCTTAGGGCAGACCCCCTTCGCACATGATATCTTATAGCCTCACTTATCCCTGTGAGGTAACTGGCTGATCAGTTACCCAGGAGCAGAAGGGCTCCAGGTCCCCCAGCTGCAAGGAGGCAGAGCCCGGACTCTGATTTGGCCTCTTGGCACCTGGCCCTGTGCTCCCTGCCCTGCAGTCAGGATGAGCTCGCCATCCATTCAACAGCAGGCTTGCTCAACACAGTTTGTTGAATACTTTTGTGGTATTCTGGATGAACAAGAAGACAAGATCTTTTATTTTCTGTTAGAGAAGGGCAGAATACAAACAAATAGGCATGTTAATTAATTTTTAAATGTTTTAAGTGCCATGAAAAAAATGAAGCAAGATAAAGGGATAGAAAGTTTTTAGAGCAGGTGGTCTTGTGAGGTCTCTTAAAGTAGTGGTCATGTCTGAAACCTGAGTGAATTGAGGCAGTGAATCAGTCAGCCGTCTGGGAGAATAGCAGTCTAGAAGAAAAGAGCAATGAAAGGCTCTAGTTAAAAATATGTAAGTGAACCTTCTTGTATCCATTTCCCAATTCCAGCAACTCTAGTTCATGGCAGATCTTGTCCATCTAGATGCCCTCTATTCCTCCCTGTTATTTTGAAGCAAATCCCAGACAGCATAGTAATTTCATCTGTAAGTAACATAATAAGCTGTTAATAACGAGATAATCTGTTAGTAATTTTGTGAAAGGATTCTGTTGCACTTAGTATTACAAGACTAGAAAAGGACTTGAATTTTTTTTCTAAGTTTCATATATCTTGAATGGTAAAGCTGATTTAAAAAAAAAATACTAGGAATAAACTAGCATGGTTGAAAAATATTCAGGGAAATTTGATGCCCTGTGCAGTCATTATGGTGAAACTGCCATTATCACAAAGAATTAGTGTATGAATATACTTCATACTAAAACTTCATTAACCCTAATTTGGTCATTGTTTCATAGCATTCATCTATGTCTCTGGTCTTCACGGCACAGTAATTGACATTATGGGGGGAAAACTGGGTGAGAAACCCAGTTACTGTCCAGCAGGCAATTAAAATTTAGTAAGCTGGCACATGGCAGAGAATATATGTGCACCAGTGGTGGTTTAGGGGTAGGGAAGTTGGAGAGAGGGATGTTTGAACCTGCTTTTGAAGGCTGGGCTGGGGCAGTACCTTCCAGGCAAAGAGAACAGCATGAGCAAAAAAGCGGAGGAGGCATAAAGAACAGATTGGCCAAGTCTGAGTCTCCCTGCTTGTTTGGGGGAAACTGGTAAGGATGGTGGGTTGCGGCCAGATTTTGGAGGCATTGAATTCAGGCATTTATATGTCATTGTAGAAGCATAGGAGAGTTTCAGAGAATTTTGAACACCAAAGTGTCTTTTGAGGTTTACCTAATAGTGCAGGAATGGAGGGACAGTGTGGCCCTGAATTAAGATGTTAGCTCTGGGAATGGGGTTCCATGATGGATGGGAAGCATGAAGAAACTCTTGTTTCTATTCAGAGTGTGATGACTTGGAGAATGGCAAGGCTCTGGGTTTGGATTGTAGGACATAATTAAGTTTTAGATAACATCATGGGCCATACAACATTGGGTCTGCTGGTAGAACCAGTGGTAGAAATGCCACCAAGCAATATAGTCTTTGAAGAATGAGTCTCCTGTCTCTAAAGCCCCTTTTCTCTTTGTTAGTCTTGGTCTCCAGTCTATTGGACTGCCTCCATCCCACTGCCACAGTAATCTTCCTGAAGCAGTGTCTTGCTGTGCTTTTTTTCCCCTTAATAACTCTTATTGAGACATCATTCACATACTGTAAATTTCAGCATTTTAAAGTGCACAATTAAATGGTTTTTAGTATATTCAAGGAATTGTATATCATCACCACTCTCAAATTCCACGTTTTCATCACCCCAAAAAGAAACTCTGTACCTATTAGCAGCCACTTCCAATCTTCTCTTTCTCCAGTCCTGACAATCACTAGTCTGTTTTCTGAACATGTCATATAAATGCAGTCATACATTTTTTTTAACAAATCAATTTTATTGATACGTATTAATAAAGCATAAATCTATCCAAAGTGTACAATCAATTGTATTTGGTGTAATCACATATTTCTGCATTCATCACTTCAGCCATTCTTAGAACATTTTCATTATTCCAATAATAATAATAATAATAATAATAATAAAACAAACTCATCACCTCTCAATCTATGTGTCCCCTGCCATACATAGCTGCTATTGTTTACTTCTCTCTAGATTATTGGTATTTATATTTTAAAAAAATTGTCTTATATATGCAATATCACCCATATTTGTGTTTTACATGAGTTTTTACTATGTTATACAGTCCCATGTTACAGATGTTAGCTTCTCATTATATACGTGACCATAGAGTTTCCTTCTCAACCACTGTCATACCCATATAACAGCTCTGCTAGTTACAAACACCATGATATGCTTTCACCATTTCTATTCACTTCCAAACATTTACAAACAACCTTTTTGCTAATTTTGCACAGATTAACCCTCAGCTTTCCATTCTCTACCCTCCTTCTGTTTTCTGGTGACCTATATTCTAATTATTAATTCCGTGAGTTTACACAGTATATTTAATTCATAATAGCGCAGTCACACAGTATTTGTCCTTTTGAGTCTGGCTTGCTTCACTAAACATAATGTCCTCTAGGTTCATCCATGTTTTCATATGCTTCACCACTTCATTTCTTCTCACCACTGCATAATATTCCATCATATGTATGCACCACAATTTATTTATCCATTCATCAGCTGGGTTATTTCCAACTTTTGGCAATTGCAAATACTGCTGCTATGAATATCAGTGTGCAGATGTCTATTTGTGTCTCTGCTCTCAGTTCTTCTGGGTATATATCTAGTAATGGTAGGTATTACCGGGTCACATGGCAAGTCTGTATTTAACTTCCTTAGGAACTGCCAAACAGTCTCCACAGTGGCTGTACCATTCTGTGTTCCCACCAACAGTGAATAAACATTCCTATCTTTCCACATCCTCTCCAACACTTACAGTTTTCTGACTTTTTAAGAGTAGGAACTTGTGGCCTTTTGTGACTAGCTTCTTTCACTTAGTATTATGTCTTCAGGGTTGATCCACATTGTACCATGTGTCAGAATTTCATTCCTTTATCTGGCCAAATAATATCCCTTCATTTGGATATACCACATTTTGTGTATCCATTGATCACTTGATGGACATCTGGGTTGTTTCTGCTTTTTGGCTATTATGAATAGTGCTGCTGTGAACATTGGTGTACAGGTTTTTATGTGCATGAATGTTTGAATTGCTGGGTACTAGGGTAACTGGTTTACCAGTTCTGCTAGTCATGAGCTTCCCTGCCTGACGGGTGGCATCTGCTTCGCCCCACATTCAGTGCTCTCCCCATGATGGCTGTCACCTAGCCTGTCTCCATAATTGTCTTTTCTAGTTCCCTATGTGGATCCTAAACGCCAAACATACTTGGTCACCCAATATTCCTAGAATGCATCTTGCATTTTCTTATTTCTATGTCTGGCGTTTAGGGCTTATTGGAAATACTACCTTCCTTATCACATTTTTCCAGACCGTTCTCTCCTCTCTGTCCCTTCCCCTACCTTGAGTTTGCCCTTCCTGCTCACCCCTCACTTTATCCTCTTGTGGCTGTTAACACAGTTTGCCCTGAATCGCTGTTGTTCATGCCTTCTATCTTATTCTTTCCAGGCTTGAGCTGTCCAGTACCATAGCCATCAGCCACATGTGACTGGTCAAATTTAAGCAAATTAAGATTAAATAAAATTAAGTTAAAATTCAGTTCCTTGGTCATGCGGGCCGCATTTCAGGCAGTTGATAGCCACTTTTGGCTAGTGCTACCTTATTTGTACAGCATTATATGCATTTCCATCTTTACAGAAAGTGCTGTTGGACAGTGCTTTTCTGGAGTGTAAACTCAGCAGAAGCTGTGACTTTTTCTTTTGTTTTCTGTTTGGCCTGTGCATAGTGCTTTGCTTTATCTTGAATTCAGTTTAGAAAGTAAAATTAGATCCTGGCACAAACAGAGCAATAGAGATTTGGGGAGTATTCACTTCTTGCAAGATGATAGAAGAACAAATTGAGGGCTTCCACAATGCCCATGTTGTAGATTACCCAGAATGGGTTAAAAGTGCAGAGTAATAGGGATTGGCAGTTGCCAATTTGTTTATTCTTAAACTGTGGGGCAAAAGACACAATCTTTTCTTCTGCCTATTTACTATACTTTTCTATGCTTATTTTCTCTCTCTAGTCTGTTCTCTAGACGTGTGCTGTCCGATGTGGTAGTCTTTAGCCATAGGTGACTATTTAGATTTAAATTAAAGTTGAATAAAACCAAAGAATGAGATCCTACCCTAGGGCACATTTTCTAGGTGTTCAGTAGTCACGTGTGGCTAGTGGCTCCCATATTGGACAGCACAAATGCAGAACTTTTTCATCATTGTGGAAAGTTCTGTCAAAGTGCTGGTCTAGTCTTATCACCTCGCTATAGTTGTGGCTTTCATGGCAAATTTGGCATCTGACATCTGGTTTAGAATTTTTAAAAAGTCCCAATCTAATGTCACCAATTTATTCCTAATTCAGACCAGAGCTTGATACAGAGGCTAAGGGTGACGTTTGTGTGTAGTGGACTGCTTGGTTGTGAATATTTTAAATGTCAGGTAAACTGAAAATTTGATGTGGTTTGTTTTTATCTTTTGTCTTTTTTGTTTTTAATCCATTTTTACACACACATGCATGCACACACACCCGTTTTTGCTGTTTTTTTGTGTCAATTCGCTGGGCAATTCTCTGTGTCTGTTTCCTGCCCTTTCTTCTCATCCTTCTCCTCCTGTCTTCACCGGGATTCCATTCTGGGAATCCTCCAATATGGGAAAGAGGTGTCCTACCAACTGCGCCACCTTAGTTCCTGGTTTTTTGGTGCATCTCCCTTGTGTCACTCTCCTGTTACATCGTCATCTTGCTGTGCGGCTCGCTCACGGGGCCTGACGGCGCACCCACGCGCAGAGCCTGGGGGGCTCACCCGCTTGTGGGGCCTGGCAGCCCGCATGCCTTCTATATTTTTCTTTATTTTTACCAGGAGGTCCCAGGGATTGAACCCAGCACCCTCCATATGGGAGATGGACACCCAACCATTTGAGCCACATTCGCCCCTTGTCTTTTGTCTTTGTAATGGATTTTGATCCCCAGAGTGTTCTGAGGTGCATGTGTGTTTTTAGAAGGTCAACAGGTATTGACTGTTAAACAGTATTGCCCACCTGTTTTGTGCCAGGCATTGTTACTGGTACTGGAGATACTGCAGTGAACACTCATGGGGCTGTGTTCTAGTTGGGGGTGTGGGGAAGGCAACACTGCACAAGTAAAGAAATGCACATTTTAAGTGTTTTTATTTTTAAATTAAAGCTCTCCTTCCAACCATGTAAGTCAACACATGAAGAACACTAAGTAGTCTTAATTAAGTGCATACTTTAAGAATTTGCTGGGTGATAAAATTTAGAGGAGTTTGCTTGTGAAATACTAATGAGAATCTTATTTCTTTTGGGGCAGGGGTAGAATCATGGTTGTAGCTGTGCAAGTTCTTGAACTTTTCAGAAAATAAGATTATGAATGGTGGAACATTGAATCGGTTAATAGGAGTTGCTGAGCTGTACTTAGTTTTTTTTTTAAAAGAACTATATATACATACATACATACATGTATGTATGTATGTATTAACAAGTTATTTCAGAAATAGAGAAAAGTGCAAAGAGAAACTAAACCAACCCCATCCAAGAGATAATCACTGTTAATATTTTTATTTATTTCCTCCCAGGCTTTTTCACCCTGTGTTTGTGCCATGTATAGACACATGCCTATACATGTAGGTGCAAATTTGGGATCATGCTGCACAAAGCAGTTTTGTACTTTACTTTTTTACTTACCATTGTGACACTCTTATGTTAGTAAAACACTTTTTAAAAAGCAGCTGCATAAATTTCATGCTCTGGATATGGCTTGGGTTATTTACAGAGTTCTTCTCTTTTACAAGGACATTAGGTTATGGCAGATTTTTTTTTTTTCACACAGCAACTACTCCTCCTCCCCCCGGCCCCCGAACCCCCTCCACAGCTTCTGATGGACTGAAGAGGGTTGTAAAGGAAAGTTTACAGTGTTCTGGTGGGTGGGTGCTTCTTAGGACAATTGGTGTTCCTTTTCTGTTCTCTGCTGGATGGAGCTTCACGAAATGCTTTATTTTATAGTGGACTAGAGTAAAGACTCCTGGTGATGCTGGAGTAAACTTTAAGAACAAACATCTTTGTTTAATTTTTTTTTTTTTCCTTTTAGTTCTTGAAATCATGAATCCTGTTTATAGCCCTGGATCTTCTGGGGTTCCCTATGCAAATGCCAAAGGAATTGGTTATCCAGGTAAGCAAATACAATTTTGTTTCCATTATTGAACTTTGAACACTGAGTGAATTCCCACTTCACTATGAATGCTTTCATTTGAAGAGGCCTGCTCAGAGTGGCTTAAACAAGGAAGAATGTGTATTGGCTCATGGAACTGAAAAATCCAGCGATAGGACTGGCTTGGGTCAAGGCTTGATGTGGCTCAGGGCTTGATGTGGTGACTCAGTGGGAGTGATGAGGGTCTCATTTCTCCTTTCTGGTCTCAGCTTTTCTTCTGTAGTATTGGCTCAGTGTTGGACTACTTCTTCTCCCCATTGTGGTCTCTTGGGGCCAGTTAGAACCTTCCAGCAGCCCCTGGCCTATGAGCCAAGTGGGGGTTCTTGTCCCTGCCCTGAGCCAGTATTTGGGTGAGGAGGGGAGTCTTCTGATTGGCTTGGGCCTAAGCTGCACCCATACCCTTAGTGGAGTCTGCTGGCACAAATAGGGGCTGTGAGGGTGGGCATGAGACAACAATTGGGGGAATAGGAACTGGTTGGTCAAAAATAGCCAATGCTTGTCCTAAGTGGTGGATTATGGACAGGAGTAATAATCTATTTGCTATGTTACAATTTCATTGGGGATTTTAATAAGATGGTATATGAGATAACCCTGAAACCCTGTTACTACAGAACCCCTAGAAAATTGATTAAAACAAACATCTTATTTATTTATTTATTTATTTATTTATTTATTTATTTATTTTAAAAGCAAGCACCTTAAGAAGGCATACCCGAGCTTTCAGAAAAGTAAGAGAAATATCTTGTGATGAAATATGAAAGTGATATAAAATCAGTGTATTTGGCTCTTGAGCTGATGTTGTGCTTACCCTGTGGGCACTGGCTATTTGAGATTTTTAACAACTCACGTGGGGACAGAAAATGAAGCCTTAGGTCCTTATAAGGCAGGAAGTTGGAACTGGGAGCTCCTTATAAATCTCATACCTTCAGAGGGCTGTGAAAAGGTAGATTAAAAAATCTACTCACTGACCCAAAAAGGAAGTTTGTCTCTGCTTGGGCTCTGTGTGGGAGGAAATCTTTCCTAAGAATTTGTAACCATTCAGAAATGTTTGGGGTCCTAGTTTGTATTACTTGTACTTTCCTGGGGTCCAGAAGTTAAGATATTGGCATTAAAAAGTATTTCCAAGGGCCGGCTCGATAGCCCAGTGGATAGGGCGCCGGCATACCACATGGGAGGCCCCGGGTTCGGTTCCCGGGGACCTCTCCTAGTGGGCAGACCTTCTTGAGAATGGCAAGC
>PVKH010023521.1:0-13834 GCA_004027955.1 Chaetophractus vellerosus
GAAGGGTCTTATGGTTGCTGGGAAACTTTATGCACTGTTTGAAGTTTTACCATGTATAACTTCTAAAATATTAACTGAAAATCAAAACAAAACAAAAACCACTGTAGCACTTGAATTCTAACCAAAATCCTTATCATGGTCTCGGCCTTCAGGTCTCGGCTTACTGGAGCAGCCTCCCCCCGGCTAGGTTACGGTCCACCCCCATGCCCCCCAACCCCCCACTGTACAAAGACTCCACTGGCACCCGCAACCTCGTCACAAAGTGAACCCACTTGTAACAACTTGTTCAATGCTGACTGTCCCTGCACGGAGGACAGAGACTTTGCCTGGGCCTCTCCTTACGCCTCCCCGTGGGCCAGGCACACAAAAGGCACTTGTACACAGTCACTGAATGACCCAATAGCTAAACAAATAAATGACCCTCCACTAAGGTTGTGTATGTCCCTAAAAACCGAGCAAAGGCAGCATCGCCCATTGGAGCCGAATCACGCTCCCGTTTGTCCTCACCGTCACTCGCACTCCCTGTCCTGCACTGTGGGCTCCAGATTTCAGCACAGCCCCCACTTCTGAAAGTCTCTTTTCTCAAAAGGACGCTCATCCTTGGGAGCCGACCTGCTCCAATTTGGAGTCTGGAAAAACCACACTGTGACCACTTGTAGGCGCTCAGGACCAACTGCTCCCCACGCTTTCTGGAAAAGATGTATTTCCCCAAGGGAAGTGGCTGATGTTGACATGGGTGAGAGAGAGGGCAGAAAGGAGGGACCCAGGGCTGCACCTTCTTCACGCAACGGAAGTGGCTTCAGCAAGGAAATCTGTTCTTTGCAGTGAACGGGTGTTCCCACCACAAGGAAGCAGGTGTGCTCCTTGGCAGCCACAGTGGAAGGCCCCAGGCTGCGCCAGGAAGAGTGGAGATGAGCAGGGGGCAGGCTCTCACTGACTAGGGCGCTGGGGATGCTTCCCAGGCATGGACTGGGCAGGGAGAGACGAGTTCTGGCCCAAGGCAACTGGAATATTCCTACCTCTTTCTAATTTCCCTGGGTCTTTTCCCATGTACTTGTTAAATATTTTCCAAGCACCTACTATGTGCCAGCCTGCAGTATAGGCATTGGGGACATGGCAGTGAGCAAGCAGACGCGGTCGGTCTGTGCTTCAAGGGACTCACACTCTGGCTGGAAGGTGTGCCAGGCGTTACTTGATTTGCATTTCCTCATCAGATCCTCACAAAAGCCCTAGAAGGAAGCAACTATCCCAGTTTATAGTTAGGAAACTGAGGCACAGTAACTTGTTCAAGGTCCCTCAGCCGGTAGGCAGTAGGGGGCTGGGATTTGGCCCAGGCAGCCGACCTGCACCGAAATAAACAGGTGTGTCTACTTCGAGTATCTGTTCCGGCCTCTCAGCAAGTCCCCTGGATGTTTGTGGGAATCTGTTACATTACGGAAACAACAACAGAAAGCAAAACTAAACAGAAAACAACAGAAAGCTCTGTGATCGGCCTGGCAATTGTGAACAGATGCTAGCAGGGGACATGTGAACCTAGAAGTTGCTAATGTGTAAGGGTAGGGGGAACTGGGCATTCTGCTTCGTTTTTAAATAAAAAATTGGTAACCATCAACTACGATATGGTTTGTGTGAAAAATGAGAGTGGCCAGCTACCAGGAGACCTTAACGAAATGACTCTGCTGCATTCCAAAGGAGAAAAGTTGTTGCCAGGAGGAAGTGCCTTCAGTGGAGGGACAAGCAGCAGTGGGGACGCAGGGTCCTGGGAATGGTCTCTCATCCCGAAAGTGAAGCAAAGGCTGACTGTCAGAGATCAAGGGCAGGATTTCTGCAATGGAGGCTGCCCTGAAATCCGTCGGGCTCATTTCCCTGTTGGCATCCGGAGTGGTGTTTTCCTCCCCTCAGCTGCTTTCTTAGAAACAGTGGTTCTCACTTTGGTTTGCATCAGTTACCCAGCGCGCTCTGCTGAACCCACGTGGCTGGGCCTGTCCCAGAGCCCTGCTCCACCAGGTCTGGGTGGGGCCTGATGGTTTTACTTTGCTAAGAAGCTCCTAGGAGGTGCTGCTGATGCGGGGCTCCCCCTCAGAGAACCAGTCTTAGAAGATCCTGGAGGCTTTCTCAGCAACAGGAAATTCCCCTGCAGAGAGGCCAAGCAGCCCCCAATCTGAGAGGGGAAGAGAAGCGTGTGAGTGGCAGGAGAGGAGGACACTGCCCCTCCTCTGCTTTTAAACCCCCCCACGGCTGCCCATCGCGACCCTGCTTGTGAGTGTCTGTTAAATACAAGGGACAGTAGAGGGGGTAGGGTGGGGGAGTTCCCAGCTGCCCTCTGCCTTCTTGCTCTAGCATCTTCTCGCTCTAGCATCGATGCTAAGAGCTAGAAGTTGGGCTGCCCGGCTGAGCAAGCTCCTGCACCTTCCAGTCTCCTCCCTTCCAGGGACTTTCTATTTTCGAGTTGCCATCCCAGCCCCCTCACCTCCACAACTACACAGGGTTAGAAGATCCTGGAAGCTTCTAACAGGAAGCACAAGGCAGGCGGCCGGCTGCCCTGCCCAACCCCAGGCAGGTGCCCCATGTTTAGCTTTGAAAGCCCAGAGGGCCAGGGGGCAGGCAGGGGAGGTGTGGGAGGAAGGGGGAGGTCCCCAGAGCCAGGAGGTGGGGGAGAGGTCACAGGTGCTGGGAGGTCACAGGGTCGTGAGGGAGGGGGGCAGGGCCCAGAGGGGTCATGCGGCCATGCCCAGGCAGAACCTGCCCTGCAGGGGTTCCCCTGCAGGAACCGGTCAGCGGCTCTCTCCCCAATCTTGCGGTGGGTGTGCAGGCCAGTCCTGCCTTCCTTCCTCGGTTCCCGGGAAGAAGTGAAAAGTGTTTCCTCCTTCTCTTGGCGGATGCCCCCTCCCAGCCCCTCGTACTTGGTACCTTCCCCCACCCCCCATATCCTAGTAATGAATGCAGTGACAGCCAGAGGAAAAGGTGGAGGGCACCAGGGACCATGGTGAAGAAAGCGGGGCCGCACCAGCTCCGCTCTGCCTGGAGCTGCGGGGGAGTGGGGCGGGGGCCCTGGGGTCCAGGCACACCCAGTGCTTGCACGGTGACAGCCAGACCTGAGGAGGGAAGGAAGGGGAAGGGCTGAATTCTTTCACGGTGGCACCTGGAGAGTGTGCACTGCAGGCTAGGCCCAGGGGCCACCCGAGGTGGGGCACCCAGCCTGCCCCTCAGGAGCGCGGCACAAACTCGCTCACCGCCTACAACCATAACAGGCCTCTCCACCACAAGTACTGTGGCAGCCAAAGAAACAAAGTGCGTGCCTTGACGGGGGAGGGGGTACGGGGAGTGGGCTTCAGAGCCCCAGAAGTCCAGATTCTGATTCTAGGCCAGGTACCTGAGCCCCACTACCTGCTCACTTAGCTGAGGCCACACAGTCACGAACAACAGGAAGAGTGGGATTTGTGGGTCTCCCAGCCCTAGAATTTATGCTCTAGCCACAACTCCACAGTCCATTCCTCTCTGGATTCTGACCAAGACCCCACAATGCCCTGGAGTGGCCTGCCTTCTCACCCCGACCCAGGTCTGCTTTCGTCTGCTGTGTGTCTTTAGGCAAGTCCCTTTCCCTCTCTGGACCTCTCTTTCCTCATCAGAAGATGCTGTAGTGGTGATCTCTCAGGTCCTCCCAGCTCTTGTGAGGCCCACCCCCTCTTTCGCTCAGATACTAACAGCACCTCAGCCCCAGGGAAGCACCTTGCAGGTGCAGCAATGCCCAGCAGTGTGGGAGAGGGTATGGCTATCAGAGCAAAACACAGATTCCTTAACGCAATAACCCAAGTGGCCGCCAGGGGATGAATGGACAAATACAATGGAGTACGTTCCTGAAACGGAATATTATTAGGCAATAAAAGAAATGAAGTACTCACACGTGCTACAACATGGATGAACCTTGAAAACATTAGGCTGAAGAGGCCAAACAAAAAAGGGCACCTGTTGTATGATTCCATCTACATGAAATGTCCAGAATAGGCAAATCAAGAAAGTAGATTAGTGGTTGCCTAGGACTGGGGGAAAGGAAGGATTATGGCAAGGGGTATAGGTTTCTTTCAGGGATAATGAAAATGTTCTAAAATTGATTGTGATCATGGTTGCACAACTCTGTGAATATACTAAAAGCCAATGAATTATACCCTTTAAATGGGTCAGTTGTGTGGCATGTGAATTATCTTAGTAAAGTTGCTAAAATTTTCCCTAGCAGGCCCTCCAAGGGCCTTCGGGACCAGCTCCTCCTCCTCTCCTAACACCACCTGTCCTCCGCCCCCTGCCCTGCCTGCCCACCTCACGCTTCTGCACCAGCTGGTTCCTCTGCCTGGAATGCTCCTTTCAGGTCTTCTCTGGTTGGCTCTTTCTAATCATTCAGGACTCAAATGCCCCCTCCTCTGGAGTCCTCTGTGCCCACTGATATAACGTTAACCCCCCACCCCATCACTTTCTCAGCATCCTGCTTTATTTCCTTCATAGAACATATCATTCTGGACATCCTTGTTTATTGCCTATGTCATGTGCTGGGACATCAGCTCCACAGGAGGAGAGCTTCGTGTCTGCTCCACCTTTGTATTCCCAGAGTCCAGAATTGTACCTGACACAGAGTAGGGAACTCCTTAAATAGTTATTGAATTAATGAACTAATGCCTTTCCCAAAGCACTTAGCCCACTGCAAATGCTTAATCATTCCAAGCTGATGGAAAATATGGAGAAGAGGGACAAGTAGACAAAGCAGCTGTCTGACATACTGAGTGAGCCATATATATGGCTGTATGAGTGTGTACTATGAGCACATGCTGGGAGCAGGTTCTATGGGCATGTGCCCTAGCGTGTGCTGCAAGCATGTACTGTAACATGCACTATGGGTGTGTACTGTGAGAGTGTACTATGGCCGCGTGCCCGAGTGTGTAGTATGCATGGGTGCTGTGGGCGGGTGCCCTGAGTGTGTATACAAACATGTACCGTGCATGCACTATGGGTGTGTGCTATTAGAATTTACTAAGGGCAAACCTCCATGCCTGGGGCTTCACGTGTATCAGCCCTCTCAGCCCTCATATCAATCCAGGGACCCCATTTGGAGATGGGGAAACTGAGCCTTGGTCACACTTTTAACAGCTGTGTGGAACGGAGGTGGGGGTGGCGAGCAGAAAACAGCCTAAGGCTTCCCCACACAAATCTTGGTGACTGTGGAAAGAAAAGCGGGCTGTGAGCAGAGGCCCAGCAGGCCCTAGCAAGCCACACATCAGCCTCCCTTCCCTGCTCTCCCCTCGGCGGGTCCGTCTGCTCAGCACCCCCTCATGAGAGAATGAGTTCTCTACTCGGTTGGCTTCCCGCCAGCCCCTCGGCTCCCCTGGGCCTACCACAGAGGCCTAAAATGGCCTGCGGACTGCAGCCCACCCCACCCCCACGGGGAGTCCCCGCCAGCCCCTGCGAATAAAGCTCTGATAAGGATTGGGCCCTGCCAGACATTGCATCAGGCAGCAAAACTCCTCTACTCGCCGCCGCTCGGGGCCCAGAGCTCGGTGGGGCCTGGGGCCTCGGCTGTTGCAGGCCATGCTCACACAGCCTTTCCACGGGCAGAGACTGGAGCACCGAAACCACTGTGGGCATGCTCTGAGCCAACCCACGGGCCGCAGCCCTGAGGGGTGGGGAGGCTGCCCCTGACCTCGTTGCCAAAGACCTGGGAGGGGAGGTCTCGGGAGGGTTTCTGGGAGTTGTCCCTGATTCCCCGAGAGCAGAGACCTGCAGATCATTGGCAAGTCAGACCCGGGAGAAAAGTGTTCAAATGCTGAGCCTTCCTCTAGTTTGATGAGAAGAACTTGGGCAATGCAGAAATCCATCCAGTGGCCTGTCCAGGCTAGGTCCTATCACATGGGAGGTCATCCAGAGATGGTTTGAGAAGGACCAAGCTTAGTGTCCTAGTGTCTGGCATGGGGGAAAATGCCCAGTGGCTGCTGAATGAACTGGCGAGTGAATGAGGAAGGAATGAATGAATGAGGACATAAATAAGTGGATAAGCTGCCGATGCTGTGCAGCTCAGAGATATGCTCATTCCCAGTAATCTGGTTTCCTCTCCCAGGAATGAACCAAGCTCTGACTTCTCTGTGGAAACGTGTCCACCCCCAGCCGAGAGAGAGAGAGGGGAAGGAGAGGAAGACGGAGGTGTCTCACCTGAGTGTTGGTGGATGCCTACAAGGTGGCCGCTGGGACCAAGGCAGCCTGGCGTGGCCTGCTCGCTCTCCGGGGTCTTTCTCTGCTCCCTGGGCTCTCTGTGAGCCAGCCCTGGCGGGGACAGGCCCAGCTGCCCTCAGCCCTTCCTGCCTGTGCAGAGACGGGGGAAGAGCAAGCGCTTTCTCTCTCTTCCCACGTCTGACACTGAGTCACTTCATCTGGGCCTGCTCAGCTGTGAGAGTGATTCATCCTCTGTAGACCCCAAAGCTGACAGCTGCACCAGAGACAGGGCTCAGGAGAAGAGGCCCAGGCCTCCCTGTCGGGAAAACACTTCCACGCCCCTCAAGCTGGACCTGGGCTCCGGGCCAGGTGGGAGCAGCACTGCCTCTCTGGGCTTCGGCTGCACTTGCCCAGGCAGAAGCTGCAGTGGACGCTGGTGGCCACGACGCCTGTGACCAAGCAGCTGAGGCCACCTGAGGAGGCCCTGCTGGCCCATTCAGAATTGCCTTGGCCAGGGGCAAAGACTCATGGTCCAAGGATGTGCACTCTGCCCTGGAAACCTGACAAGTGAGAAGCAAGTAACTTCAGTGCATTGGCACAATGGAATGCATGCCCCGAGGGGGGTAAAAATACTGACAGTTAAAAATGGAATGGTTAATAAAGGCTGATTCCTTTCCTTTTATTATACCCTTTCATATTGTTTGAAATTTTGAAGACCAAACACATGTATCACTTTAAAATTTAAAAAATTTTTTAAAAAACTAAGCTAAAATTTAAAAAGAGAAACGCAAAGCTCACGTTGGGAGTGGTGTGGAAACTGCATTGGGAACAGGCAGGCCCGGAGGGGGGGAGGCCAAGTTAGTGCCTGTGATGGTTATGTCAGGCTGATGTGTCACCTCGGCCAGGTAATGGTGCCAATCGTTTGGTCAAGCAAGTCCTGGGCTAATTATAATAAAAGGACATTTCATGGACTTTAATCATCAGTGAGTTGCCTGCACAGATGGCTGCTTACATCTACATCAACCAAGGAGATTGCCATCAGCAATGAGTGACATCTTATCCAATCAGTTGAAGGCCTTAAAAGGGGAAGTGATTTCAGCATTCGGAGAGAATCCCCATCTCTACTTCGGAAAGCCAGTGTCTCCTGGGAACTTATCAAGGACCTTCATCAGAGCCCCTAGTTTGCAGCCTGCCCTGGAGAATTTGGACTTGTGTCACATGATAGACTTTTATAAAATCTTATACTATTTACAGATATCCCTTGCCGGTTCTATTTCCCTAGAGAACCCTGACTAATACAGTGCCCATCCACAATGGCCCAGGAGAGACGAGGTGGCCTGAGCAAGGCTGTGGCAGATCGTGCAGGTGGGGGAGCAGGGGAGATTGAGGAGGATGCCTTTCCTTGGATGCCTGGCTTGTTCTCCGCTGTACCCTCAGTGCCTGGCACGTGGCAGAGCTCAATAAATATTTATTAAGTGAATGAATGGCTTATACACAGTCCTAAAGAGTTAGCTGTTATTTCCCATAAGTTGGTCTTCTCTTTTCTAGGGCTAGTATAGATGATGCTTAACTAATACTCGAATGAAAAAAGAAAGTTGGCGTAAAGTTAATTTATTACATAGAGCAATGTTCATGCTATGATTCAGAGCCAAAAAGCAGACACACCAGTATCTAAAGTATATTCCATTTTTGTAAAAAAAAAAAAAAAAAAAAAAGTATACACACATACTCAGGAAAAAGTCTGAAAATATTAACGGTGATTCCCGCTACAGCACTGGGTGCTTTTGGCTTCCTTCCTGCCGCTTATTGTCTCTGACTTTAAGCCCTGTGACCTTGGGCAAGGAACTTAACCTCTCTGAGTGCAATTTCCTCTCCTGTGAAACAGGGACATTTACAGCATTATTGCATCAGTGTTTATGAGGACTTCACTGGGATGATGCTGGTAAAATGCTTAACCCAATGTAGTAAGTGGCAGCTAGTAAGGAACTACAGGTCCTATTTTCACAG
The DNA here is from genome assembly GCA_004027955.1 of Chaetophractus vellerosus. Classification (NCBI taxonomy): domain Eukaryota; kingdom Metazoa; phylum Chordata; class Mammalia; order Cingulata; family Chlamyphoridae; genus Chaetophractus; species Chaetophractus vellerosus. The sequence continues at coordinate 8,200 of PVKH010023521.1, forward strand.
ATGTGGCAGATTCAGAGACTTGCGCACTCATGGTTTTAGAAGGGGGGTCTCAGTCTCCCAAAACACTTAGCTGATGTTAATGGTGATAACCTGACCTGATTTCCAGCTGTAAATGCCCCTCAGGTAGGACGGCCACACTGCCAAGTGGCCCTGGGCACCTCATCCTGCCTTTCTGGTCTCATCTGGAGATAAACTTGCTGACTTTCCCCATCCCAGGCACTGCAGCTGCCTCAGCAGGAGGGCCGCCAGATACCCAGAAATGCCATGGTCAGAACCCTCAAAGGTGCTCTCTCCCCAGCTCCCCCGAAGGCCCGAGCTGTTCACACTTGCCACATGGCCCCCGCATGGCCAGCAAGGACTGAGCAGGCTCTGAGAGGACTACGCCTCAGGAATAGCAGGAGCCACGGGTCAGGGGGTGGGCACAAGGAAAACTTGCAGAGGTACCATCTCCCCTCTGACTCTTGTGAAGGGCATGCACTGAGGACAAAATCATGCTGTCAGCAGTGGCCAAGGCTAGCAGCCTCACATGAAGCAGCTTGGCTTTCCAGTTCTACTTGTACTCTCTTTCCAACATGGAAGTCCAAGGGGGTATTTCTTTCTGAAAAGTTCAAGAGAAATCTCTCCTGTACACTACCCTACCAATCACAAGCAAACGAGGCCCTTGTCGTAAGATGTAGAACATCAGGACTAGAAAGGGATTGGACATTTTCTTGTGCACCCTTACCCACTTTTCACTTATAGAAATGCAAACTCTGGGAGAGGAAGTGCTTAACCAAGGTCATACAACTAGGTGGTGACAAAACTGGAACCAGGACCTAAGTCTTCTGTCTCCCAGATAGTGATGCCTCTGTCCAACTTTACCACACTGGCTCTCATGGCTCATTCCATTCAGAACACTTCATTTCAGGGATGGCAAATATATGGCACACATTCCACCACTCAGCAATCCTGAACCCAAGACAGACATTACTAATCAATCAGCATCCTCTTTGCAGCTAAGATTAGATGTAGCCTCATAAATCTCAATGCTATGCCAATTCATTAGTCTTTGGCATGAGAGATAAAAACCTCTTTGCCACCTCACAATTCCCAACCCCCAATTCAGTGAATCCCCATTGGCTACCAAACAAAATTCCTCACTATCCCCTAGTTTGGCGTTCCACCATGTGACATCACACCATACTGCCAGCTCAAATTCCAACTCTTCTCTTACATAAACCTTCCATTCAAGCATGCATGCCTGTGCATTCCACCTCCAAGCCTTTAATTTTTAGCCCATACGGCCCTCAACTGAGCAAAGCACCACAGGCCACAATCAGTCATGCTAAGAATAGTTGAAGCATCAAAGTCTGCACAAATTTTACTTTTTGAAAAGAACTACAATGGGTGCAGGGTTAGCTGTAAAATTATACCTTTCTCCCTCACTTGGCTGAGCTTTCATGAACGAGGGAGGAGGTGGAGTTTTAGCTAGCTTAGGAAACTGCACAGAACCACTGCGATCCACTCCACACCACAGCTGGCAAAGATCTTTTACATTATTACATGCTTTTATATGTTTTTATGAATAACAGCCAAAAAAAAAAAAAAGTCTTAGGGCTTCCCCACAAAACGTTTTTGGGTTTTGGACAAGTCCACTGGCGTGTGAACATAAATTACTATGGGTAGTACAGCAGAAAAAAGGTTGAGAGCAACTGCCTAAAGAGAACACATAAGTGCAAATCAAAACTATATGCAATTGGCACAAGGAGAGACATATAGATCAATGCAACAGAACTGAGAGTTCAGAAATAAACCTGCACATCTATAACCAATTGATTTTGACAAGGGTGCCAAGTCCATTCAATGGGGAAAGAACAGTCTCTTCAACAAACAGCACTGGGAAAACTGGATCTCCACATGCAAAAGAATGAAAGTGGACCCCTACCTCACACCATGTACAAAAATTAACTCAAAATGGATCAGTGACCCAAATAAGACTTAAAACTATAAATCTTTTGAAAGAAAACATAGGAGAATATCTTTAGGACCTTGTATTAGACAATGGATTCTTGGACTTCACACCAAAAGCCTAAGCAACAACAAAAAAAATCGATAAATTGGACCTCATCAAAAATTAAAACCTTTTGTGCATCAAAAGACATTATCAAGAAAGTGAGAAAACAACCTACAGACTGGGAGAAAATATTTGGAAGCCATACATCCAATAAAGGTTTGATATCCAGAAATATATAGGGAAATCCTACAACTCAACAACAAAAAGACAATCCAATTTTTTAAATGGGCAAAGGATTGAAGACATTTTCTCCAAAGATGTACAAATGGCCAAGCAGCACATGAAAAGATGTTCAGCATCATTAGCATTAGGAAAATGCAAATCAAAACCACAAGGAGACACCACTTCACACCTGCTAGGATGGTTATTAATCAAAAATGGAAAATAGCAAGCAAGAACGTGAGAAATGGGAACCCTCGTACATGGCTGGTGGGAATGTGAAATGGTGCAGCCACCCTGGGAACACTGGCAGGTCCTCTCCCACTTCTAGGTATATACCGACACATGCTATAATGGATAAGCCTTGAAGACATTATGTTGAGTGAAAAACCAGACACAAGAGGATAAATATTATTTCATTTCAGTTATCTGAATTAACTAGAATATGGAAATTCACAAAGACAGAAAGTAGATTAGAAGTTACAGGGTGGGGGGAGTGAGGGGAGGAATGGGGAGTTATTGCTCAAAGGGTACAGAATTTATGTTTGGGGTGACAGAAAAATGTTGGTAATGGATGGTGATGGTGGCAGCACAACATTGTGGATGTAATTAAAAGTACTGAATTATATACCTGAAAATGGTAAAAATGGAAAAGTGAAAACATCTGGGAAAGTACCCAATGAACCTTCCAATGAGAAAATCTCACATTCAACAAGAATATCCATTCGAGCGCTTACTCTGAGCCAAGCATGGGACCTGGCCTTGAAAAGAGGAGGAAAAGACACAGTCCCTGCACTGGGAGACTTGATAAGAGAAGCCAATGTTTATTATGAACCAGGCACTATTCCAAGCGTCTCACACACATAAATGTATTTCAGCCTTTGAAAAACCCTATAAAGAAGCTACTATCAGTGCCATCTGTGGTGGTTCATTTCACGTGCCAGCCTGGCTCGAGTTTTACTGTGAGGGTATTTAGTAGATGGATTAACATCTACTGTCAGTTGATTGCATCTACGACTGACTACCTCTGCGATCAACAAAGGAGACTGCCCTCAGCAATGAGGGATGCCTCCTCATCCAGCAGTCAGAAAAGAGAATTTCTGTCTCTTCTTCAGCCAGCCAGCTTCTCCTGGGGAATACAAATTCACTTTCATCTGAGTTTCCAGCTTGCCACCTGCCCAACAGAGTTTGGAGGTGCCAGATTTTAGAATCACCTTTTTCAAAGTTTCCAGTTTGTGGCCTGCTCTACAAAATTTGAACTCACCAATCCCCACAGTTATATAAGCCGATTCCTACAAAAATCTCTCTCTCTCTCTCCCTTTCTTTATATATATATATATATATATATATATATATATATATACACACACACACACACATACACACATAAAAATCTCCTGTTGGCTCTGTTTCTCTGAAGAACCCTGACTAATACACCATCTTACAGATAATGAAACTAAAACAAAGAGAACCCCTAAAAGTTTTGTGTAACATTTATATAATCGATGTATCCTAAAAAATAATAATTAAAAAATAAAAAAATAAAAATTAAAAAATAAAACAAAGAGAAGCAAAGCAACTTGCCCCCAGTTACACGGCAGAGCTGGGATTTGAACACCCAGGCAATCTGGCTCCACAGTCCATGAATTCAACCACTTTGCTCTCTCACTGAGCAAGCAGATATAGCCAGAAGGAGGGGGCTATACAGCAGTGGGCAGAGCAGAGTCCTGGCCAGAAAATGGTCTTCCAGGACCTGTCACCACCTTGGCTGTGTGACTTTGGATGACTCTCTGGACCTCTTTGTATATCATACTACCCAAGAAATATGCAGGGCCCCAAATGCAGGGTTCTTGGAGAGTCTTAGAAGGAACATGCTCTGCAGGCACAAGGCCATTGCTGGCCTCCCAGGAAATGGGGGCCTGCTGACTGCTCCAGATAAGTGGCTGTCGTTGGCTGGGATGACAGGAAGTAAAGTGCTGCTCCTGGCCCAATCCTGGGGTTTTGAACGGGAGCCCAGAGCCCAAAGACTGAGCAGGTCCAAGAGTCTGAGGCAGTGGAGGAGACCAGGGATGGTGCCTCGTGGGCTCCACTCCCCCAGAATGAAGCTCCAACTGCCCCCTGGCATTCCCAGGGACAAGCTGGCCCCTCTGTCTTTCCAACTGCTCTCCACTCCCCTCCCTGCAGCCTCCCCCTAGCCAGACGGGCCCCACCGTTACCAAGGACACACGGACAGAACGTGGCAGGGCTGGGATTTAAACCATGTCTCTCCAGCTCCAAAGCAGGGGGCAGTGTGGGGAGCTGGAGAGAGCCCTGGATGAGGGTCAGGGACACCTAAGTCCTTCCTACGCCAGCTCTGCAGTTGCTGTGATGCCACCTCTTTGCCTAACCTGTGAAGTGGGGCTAGTGAGAGCACTCTAGTAGTTTTCTATTGCTGCTCCAACAAACTTCCACAAATGTAGTGGCTTAAAACAACACAGCAACTCAGATTTATTCTCTTACAGTTCTGAAGGTCAGAAGTGGGTCTCGGTGGGCTAATAAACTGTGTTGGCAGGGCTGCTTTCCTCTGGGACAGAATCTGTTTCCTTGCCCTCTACAGCTTCTGGAGGCTGCCCGCTTTCCTCGGCTTGTGGCCCCTTCCTCCCTTTTCAAAACCAGCAATGGCGGGTTGAGTCTTTCTCTGGCTGCATCGCTCTGACATTCCCCTTCTGTAGTCAAAACTCCCTCTGCCTCCCTCTTATGAGGACACTTGACTACTTTAGGTTCATCCAGATAATCCTGGATAACCTCTCCACCTCAAAATCCTTAATCACACCTGCAAAGTCCCTTTTCCCCATAAGGGAACATAGTCTCAGGTTCTGGGGGTGCGGACGTGAAATCTCTGGGGGGCGTTATTCAGCCTACTGCAAGCACCTACCTCACTAAATGGTTGACTACAGGTGAAACAGAGCCAAGCATGTACCTGCTAGGAGGCCAGGGGTATGTAATCCCAGCTGGGAACGAATCACTTTGGGAGATTTAAAAAAATATCAGTGCCTGGGGCTCACCTCTGAAGATTCTGAGGAGGGGGTCTGTGTATCTGAATTATCAGCTCCCCAGGGACTTTCTGGGGTAGCCAGGGGCAGGGTGACTGTAACCAGCACTGAAGTCACAGCAACTACTATTATTCCCCACAGCTACTTAGCGCCATAACTCAGTGCCCAGGACTGTTCAATAAATGTCTGTTGAACTCGACTGGTCGGAATCAATCCTGGGACTCCGAACTGCCCTCTGGGTAGGGTGGGAGGGGCAAGGGAAGAGGGGGCATCTCCCTGCTGCCCCAGGGCCCAGAGAATGAGATACTGTGGGCGGGCAGAGGCTGAGGCCTCCAAATCAACCTCACACCCAGAAACTGCGGCCCGGTGGGCTGGCATCCTTCCTCCCCCC
>PVKH010023522.1:0-13886 GCA_004027955.1 Chaetophractus vellerosus
GAGCACAAAACAATGGGGCAGGGGGGAATAAAGAAATCAATCTTTAAAAAAACAAATTCTGTATCTTGAATGAATTGTGTACCATTTTTCATACAAATCTTGATTGCACTATAAAGTTCATAGCACAATGCATTTTTCTGGATAACTTCTAAAAATAACTGCCCCCCAACTTCATTCTTTTAAAATGTCACTTACCTAAACTGAATCTCTCAAAAGCCTCCTGTCTATCCTGAGTGGTTACTTGCTGACCTTCCAAACTTTCCAGCGAACGGAGGTGGAAAATGGTAAATTGGCGGTAATGAGACAGTGCCACAATTGGATTTTCAACTAGGATCAGAGAAGTCAAATCTGGAAGCAATTTCAACTTGCTTACGTCCTGGAGCTGAAGAGATATGTAACATTAGAACTAATATAATTTAATTTTAAAACTATAAACATATCTAAAGGATGTAATAAATGAAAGGAAATTGTCTTAGCATGGCAGGGAATTTATTCATGAAACCCATTATCCAAAAGTTATAGTAATGGTGAGAGGGATAGAAAGGGAGAATAGTTTTTCAGTATCTACAGTGTGTCAAGGCCATATTAGGCATTTTCCATAGAGCATTTCATCTGTAATTCCTCATGACAACCTAGCATCCTAATTTTACAGTTGAAGAAACTGAGGTTCAAAGGAGTTAGGTGACTTGTCAAGAAAGGCCCAGAGCTTGTAAGTAAATGAAATGGGATTTGAATTCAGGTCTGTGTAACTCTAAACCTATGGTCTTTTCATTATACTGACTGAGCAAACTGAAAATATAAATGTCTTTAAAAAAAGATTTTGTAAGTCTTCAGATAACAGAGTTATAATTGATAGCTAAAAGTAAAACGGACATGTGGAGATACCTACATTTTTGACGCTGATATTCAGGAGAATAATTATAGCCTCTCTCACATCTTAATCCAATCACATGATAAAAGGGCTGATAGACCTGGGTCTGACGCCAAACAGAAGGTACCAAGGCCTTAAATTCTAATGTATACTTAAGGATGCCCTAAATCAGTATTTTTGTTTGTTTGTTTGTTTGTTTGTTTGTTTGTTTGTTTGTTTGTTTTAAAGGAGGTACCAGGGATTGAACCTGGGACCTAGTACATGCAAAGGTGGCACTCAACCACTGAGCTACGCCCACTCTGCATCAGTAATTTTTTAAATGAGATTTTGAAGGGTGTGTATTCTGAAAAAAGCATGTTCAATAATACAGAATTTTATATGTAGAAAAGGGAGGAGGTAAAATACAGAGAGGAAGCATGACAAAATCTTTTTCTTACAATCGCATCTCAAACTAGAGGTAGGGCAGGGGAGGGAGCACAGCTTCCCCAGGTAGGTTTATCAAAATATCTGAAAAACAGTAAGATTTTAATGTTCATACAAAAAGGTGTTTTAAAAGGGTTGAGAAATACTACTCCAAATAGCTAGTACAAATAAATCTTTCCCAAGGGAATATGCATCATTCCTACTGATGCCAGTGTCAGATAAAAACTAGGATTAAAAAGTCATACAAAATGAGAAACAATAATAAATACTTCTTGAGTGATTTCCCTGTTACCATCAACTGGTACTGAATACTATTTAAGTATAATCTACTTTGATGACAATTTGTGGCAAATTGTAGATTCATAGCTAGCTCTTCCCATCACCTCAAGAGTCCCAAGGTGATGTCATATAACATGGTGCAGGGCTTGAGCTGAGGCTCTTGAGTTGTCACTGCTCAGCTGCACTGCCTGGGCATCTCCCAGGTGGCAGTGACGTTAGCTAGGAAATTGTAGAGACTCACCAGGTCTTTAATGGAGGTAACATGAAAAAGCACATATATTGAACAAATGTTTATTATCATCGGCCTCCAATGGTGAAGTTTTAAAGAATACAACTTTAGTTATTTTGTGTTTTAAAGCATTTTCACATTTATTATTTCATCTGTGCCTCAGAAAACCCATATAGAGAAGGCAGTGCAGGGATTATTTTCTCCAATTTAAACATGAGGTAGTGAATTTTAGAGAGATTAAGGGATTCTCCAAAGTCACAAAAACAAATCTAGACCTAAACTAAAACTCATATATTTCATTTTCTATTTCATGACCAATGTTATTTCAATTACAGCATGATTGTTCTAAGTTTAACACAAATTTAAATAAATTAACATTCTACTTAGCAATTGTTTATTGAAAACCTAATTGTAAACAAGTATCATAAGAAATCATAAATTATATTCCAGAGAAAAATAAACATCATTAGCAGAATATCTGAGCCACGATAACAAAGTTGCTCTATTATAAAAAGCGAGTGATAACCCCCTTGATCATCACACCAATGGACACTACAGTCAAGATCATTTCATTAGTTTCCAATTTTTACTGCAAGGTAATATTGTCAGAAAGAAAACGAATTCTGTGCTAGGTATCTAGAGACTTGGATTCTGGCACAAGCTGTGTGACTTTGGGTAAGTCACGTAGCTTCTCTAAGACTTTATTTGTAAAATGGCATAAGACTATACTACCTAATTAATAGCATTATAAAAAACCAGTGGAGATAATACATGTGGAAACATTATAGAAAAGCATTGTTTTATATAAAAAAGATTTTATAAAAATATTAAGTAGAAAGTGACAGTTGCATAAATTATCGTCGTACAAAAATAGGCAGTCTTACTTTACATGGTACCATGTTAACTGAACTGTGTATAAACAAGCAAGAACCATGTCAGAACCGATGCTTTGCACAATGCTTATCTGCTCTCAGTCACTATGATCAAGTCTCACTACCTCATGTTTACCTTGGAGAAAATAATCCCTGTCCTGCCTCCTTAACAAGAGTGTTAAAAGGCTCAAATGAAATTACAGATGTGATAACGCTAAGAGATAAACTCTCAATTACCACAGAACCATGCAAAGTGAAGACTGCTGTTTTTAATTACCCTAGAGAATTCTAGGTTATGTCTGAATTTTTGGTATTTTCTCAAAGAGCCAAAGACTTTAAAAAAAGAAATCCCATTTAAGAAAAACAAAAACAAACTTCAAAACATTTTTTTCAACAAGTCCAAAAATTTAAAAAAAAAAAAATTCTTGCTACTTTGAATAACTTACCGATGATAACTTGTTCCCTTTCAAATTGAGGACTCGCAAGGATCTTAACTTCTTCCCTAACCATACTGGAATATGTTCAATTTCATTTCCTGCAAGGTTTAGCTTTTGCAGATTACACATGTTTTCTATGCCTTCAATTTTGCTGGAAACCAAAGGATAAAATCAAACTTATTAAGTATAATGATAAAGACCCTCCACTGTATTTTTAGACTAGAAAGACTTGGTCTCGTTTGGGGTTACTTTTCATAATTACAATTTATCAACCCTTTTCATTAATGAGAACAAAAAAAAAAAAAAAAACCTCGCAACAAACAAAATTACCAAAATAAACTATGAACCCTTCAATACTGTGACTAGAAATCCTACCCATATACTATCAAACTTCAGAGCCCCACAACACTGCATAGCATACTAAGTGATATAAGCACCAACAAACAAAAAACTCTCCCTAAATCCAAGCCCTGCACTCCTTTAATATAAAGTCTGAACAAACATTGTAGACTAGAAGCCAATTAGAAAAGAATTTATCAGTGGCGAATCTCACCAACCATTACGAAAAGTAATAGCTAAAGTCAGGGAAAAAGAGGAAAACTCAGAAGCATACACTATGCTATGTGCAGCAGTCCTGCATAAGAGAAGAGGTTCTTAATTACTATCTTAAGTCATCAGTAAAAAATTAATTATGCCAGAAGAATGTGGCTGCCATCTTGAGCTAGTGGAAACCTTAGAACAATACTGTGTTTATGACTATAAATATTTTAATTAGAATATTCAAATTAATAAATTTGAATTAATTTTCATTGAGCAAGTATTTTCCAAAGTGTTTTTCCAATTTAATTGCTAATTTAATTCCCTGGTCAATTTTCTATACTAGACATATATTTCCAACTTCTATTTTCATTTTTATTCTGCATCTATTTTTCATCAGCATTTATTCTTTTTCATATAAACTTTTACTATGGATTTCATTCATTAATCATTTTTTCCATTTCAATTTTGTTTTATTATAACTTCTGTCACTGTTAGTTTTTTAAATTTTGTCTGTCCTTATTTATACCACGTCTAACTTGGCAGGTTAAGTGTACAGATAGAAAGATTTTCAATATGATTTGATTTGATTCTTGCATCAATTTTTGTCTATAATAAATTTTCTATATGCAGTTTTAGCCACTATCAGTTTGATTATGTTTACTTACGACAGTAATATTTATTATGAATTGGAAACAAGACTAACCATATTTCTTGTAGCAGTGAACAAAGAACATTAAGATAAATACACAGGATCAAAACAGGGCTGAAATATCTTTGGGATCTAAATGGCAGGTTAAAACATTCTGATTCACGCCTATATCCTTATTGTAATAAGGCAGTGAATCATAGACTATATCTAGGGAAAATTTCCAACAAAAATGAAAGTAAGTTAAAATATGGTACTCAAAAATGAATTTTCTTTTTCAATAATGCTAGATATTACTCTGTGCTTTAGTGACGCCAAAACACATGGCCAGTTATTATATGTGGAGGGCTAGACTATCAATGAATAGGGATCAAAGTGCTTTCTGTTTCAAAATATTCTTTCAGTAATGTGGGTAGCATTCATTAATCTATATCGCTAACAAAGAAGACCATGCAATGCTACCTGAAGTATCTACTCACCTGATTTTGTTATATGATAAGTTGAGTTCACGTAATTTTAAGAGCTTGTCCACCTTCTCAATCTTTCCTATTAGATTATAGCTGAGATTCAGTACTTCGAGACTAATACATTTTTCCAAATTTTCAATATACTAATTGGAAACAAACAAATAAATACTTTATACAACAGATGCTTTAACATAAAACACAACACTTAAATATGTGCATTAGGGGATGTTTTGATCAATCATTAGAGAATAAGGAACCCTTACTGCTCCTTGATAATCCCCTGCTTTCTCTTCTCCTTTCCTCCAAGAAACAGCTTTCTTCTTTTTTAAGTTAAACTAGGTACTTAGGCTCTTACATAATGCCACCTACTTTTTCCCCACCATGATTTTGCTTCTACAACCTCTTTCTCTCCTGGATCATCCCCCCCCCCCCCAATTTAAAAACATTCACTATTCAACAGATACTCATTATACACTTACTATATAGTAGGTATGGCACCAGGAGATGGGGATATAACAGTGACCTAGACAATTTTTCTGCCACACCAAGCCTATGTTCAACATGCTAACATCTCCTCTCTATAAAACTAAACACCTTTCACTGAACTTATTTTTCTATCAAGCTATCATCTTATCTTCCTTCTTTGGCCCCAATATTTTCACAAGAGTTTTCTATATCCCTCATTCTGACTTCAATTCATTCATATTCCATCCCTAAGGCAATACATCGTCTACCCTCACTAATGTGTCCAAATGGTTCTCTCCAAGATCACCATTTATTCATCCATTCTAAAAATATTTATAATTAAACATGGATTATGTGCTGGGAGCTATTCTAGGTACTGGAAATAAAGAGGTGAATAAGGAATAAAGGTTCACGTTCTCATTTATGGAGACAGACAATAAACAAACATAAGCAAACAAGACTTACCACAAATGGTGTTGACTAACAAGAATATAAAGACAAGATGAGAACAGATTTTGTCTGTTGTGTTCACTGCTATAGCACTACTGCCTGGCACATAGTAGGTACTAAATAAATATCTGGTGATGGGAAAAATGAAAGGGAGTCTAATTGTGATTGGATGTTGAAAGAAGGCCTCACACAGGAAGAAACACTGAACTGAGCTCTTAATAACAAGAAGCCAACTATGTGACTATCTGGAGGCAGAGAATACCAGGCAGAAAAAACCAATCTAAAGGCCCTAAAAGAATGAATTTGGTGGGTTTGAGAAACAGAAGGGAGGAATTCTAATTGCCAAATCCAAATGACTTCTATGTTTTCAACCTATTTGGCTATTCTGTGACATTTCTTATCATCCTTTCCTGCCTGAAATTCCCTCCTCCTTTGCCTCCATTCACCATAATCTTGGATCTTCTCCTTTCTTAGTGGCTCTTTCATGCTTCTTCGTTGGTTCTGCCTCTCTCACAAATGCTGTCTGATCTCTCTCACTATTTCTCCTCTTTATCCTATGGCTTCTTCACATAAAGTTTAAGTTCTCAGAGATCAGAAACTATGCATATTTACCTCTGTATCTACTATCACATCCTAACATAATGTCTGATCTATAACTATAAATAATTACTGATTTGATATTTCATTTTCAATAATTTTTAAATTCCAGCATGTTACCTTTCCTTTTTAATGGCAAAATACATGAATATATCCTAGTAAATTTTTCAGACAAAACATAAAAGGCTCTCTTCATCAACCCCTCCACCACCACCACCCCCAAACCCCACTGCTCAATTGTAACCATTCTTAAGAGGCTGGTATATATACATCTAGATCTTACTATTCATTTACATCCATATATAAACATATAGAAAAACAGAATTTTTAAAATATTTCTGGGATCATACTATATAAAATGTCTTCAATTTTTTTCCCACATAATTTATTGCAGACATTTTCCCACATTAACACTTAGAGCATTAATTCATTTCTTAAAGAATTGCATGGTATTTCATAATTTATTTAACCAATCCTCATTGATAGACATTTAGTTATTTCCAATTTTTTCTACTTTAAATTTTTTTCCATTTTAAAAACATAGCTATATAGACTTTTTTTGCATACATGTGCACATATCAGTACAATAGGCATTGAAAAGTAGAATTGCAGGGTCGGACAATTTAAACTCAGTGAGTATAAACTCAACTACTGGATCAAAGAATAGGCACATTTAAAATTTTGATAGGCCATTTATAACACTTGTATACTGCTGGTTCCTATCCTTTGCACATTTTCTATTGAGTTGTTTTTCTGTCTCCCTTACTGAATTGTAGAAGCTCTTTATATTATATGGATATTACAAATATTACAAATACTATCTACCAATCTGTTACTTTTCTCTTAATTATTTAAAAGTTGTCTTTTATTAAATGCAAATATAAAATTTTTATGTAAGCTAAAGCTGTCGATATTTTTCTTTGTGGTATTAGGGTTTGCATTTGCTTAGGAGGGTCTTCTCTACCCTAAGATTTAAAATATCCCCTTGTACTTTTGTACATTTATATAGCAATTTTGATTGTTGATTTGCATTTGCTTAGGAGGGTCTTCTCTACCCTAAGATTTAAAATATCCCCTTGTACTTTTGTACATTTATATAGCAATTTTGATTGTTGATTTTTTGTTTGGTTTTGTTTTCCCAGTTAGCTCTTCTACTTTCCGGAATTAATTTTTTTGAATCACATGTGGCAAGAATCTAAATTTAAACTTTTCCAGTTAAAGCAATTAAATTGCCTATTATACTGTTCATTTTGTATATTTATGAATAAAGTAGTAAATGCTCTAGAGTAGACATTAGCAAACTTTTTCTGTAAAAGGCCAGATAGTACACTTTTTTGGCTCTGTAGGCCAGAGCCTCTATCATAACTACTCATTGTAATGTAAAAAGGGCCACAGACAATATGTGAACAAAAAGGTATAGCTGCATTCCAATAAAGCTTAACTTACAAAAATAGGCAACATGCCTGATTTGGCCTGCAAGCTGTCATTTGCCAACCCTTTCTCAAAAGGGAGTTAATAATGTATAGAATATTCACAAAATTAATGGTAAAAACCCAAGCTCAGGTAATAGGAGCTTTTGGATTTAAAGATATATTCTGATGTACAAGTTTCACTGGGAACAATAAAAGGTTTGCTACAAATTAGTTGACATTAGGATGATATGTTATTGTAACATAAAAACAATTGTAAACCGTCAAAACAATGTCTATACTTAGAAATTATTAGTAACCTACCCTAAATTTCTTGCCACCATCTTTAGAAAGCGAAAGGTTCAGAGATTTTACCAAGGCCAAATTGTCCTGTTTAGTAAGTTTTTTAATAAGGGACTCTGTAATATATCGAACTCCTGCATGTGAATCAGCTTCTGAAATTAGAGAAACAGATCATTATCAGTAGACAAAGACATGAAGACTCTGAAAAACAAATCATTTTGATATTATATAAACAAAATTAATTTAAGATATGCAAATGCAAAAACAGCCAGCTAATTTTAAGCACATTTTAATATTAAATTTTATATAGCATTTCATAATAATGATGATAGTTATATTCAATAAATATTAGCTGTGTGTCAAGCTTTGTGCAAAATGCTTAACATTTAAAAATTTTAACTTGTGCAGCAAACCTTTGAGCTAAAAACTATTATTATCTCCATTTACAAAAAGAGATAAAAAGCATTTGCTCAAGATCTTGCAGGTAGTAAGAGGCAAATCTAGAACTTGAACCCAGGCAAATGAATCCAAAATTTGCACTTTTAACCACACGCAGCACTGAAGTTTTTAACAATATTTTCATGCTAGTTTTTAAAATAAATTAGCACTGTCAAGTTGTTTTAAAAATTCCAATCTAGGGGCCAGCTAGATAGGCCAGTGGATAGGGCACCGGCATACCACATGGGAGGCCCCGGGTTCGATTCCCGGGGACCTCTCCTAGCGGACAGACCGCCTTGAGAATGGCAAGCCGCCATGGGCACGCCAGAGCCGCCGTGGGCCAGGCAAAAAGCTGCCACGGACAGGGCAAAAGCCGCCACGGGCAGGGCAGGCCGCCCGCGAATGGAGCGCAGCCAGCCACCCGCGAAATGAAAGCCAGCCGTGAATGGAAGCAGAAGCCGCCCACAAGCGGGGAAAGCCGCGCCTGCGCAGTGACCAGTCTCGGCGCGTCGCCGCAGCGGGGGGGAGGGGAGATATGTAATAAAATAAATAAAAAATCTTTAAAAAAAAAATTCCAATCTAAAGTTTAGAAACATTGTAATTTTTTAAAATCTTCTTTTCCCATTTTTCATGATGAAAAATTCTAAATTTGTTACACTTTTAAATAGAGAACACCACAACATTTTTTTTTACAGATATAAAGTACTAACTTGATGGATAGTACACCATATCTTATGACCTTTCTGGATGTTGCTATGAAAGAGTACTGAAACCATATTACATTTTTAAAAGGCAGCCACAAAAAGAAAATTGCCTCTTGGTTCTTGCTTTATGAGTCATAAAAAATTAATCCTTGGTTCAGTTTCAGGGTCAGGGCCAAAGATACCCTATGATTATTTATAAGATGTTAATAATATTAAATTTATTTTGGTTCAAAATAAATGATTTTTCTTCTTGAATTTGGTCTGAAGGAAAACAAATAACTGACACTCAAATATTTTAATCAAACTGGAAATAACAATGTACCAATTGGCAGCAAGGGTATAATACAAATTCAATGGTGAGAATGTATAAACACTGATCAGTTATTCAGGTCAATAAAGTTTGATTGCTGTGATTTCATGATTTAGCAAAGATAAATACATTTTTGAAAATAGATTCCCTGAATAACAATACTTTTAAGAAAAAATAAAAATTTTGGTGTAGCATATTTCTATGTATGGGACATGAATGTGGAAATCAGTCCAGTCACAGATAAGCAGTTTGCTCAAATGTAGATACAATTTTAATACTGAATTAAGGCACTCCACTCCAAAACGAACAGATGTGCCCTACTCCTAACCAAAGAGGATGGCATATTTGGGGTATGAGGTTTAAGGCACCCTCCCACCACAGGAAACAAAGCTTCCTCTGTCTGGAAACTCCCTTCCCCCAATCTTCTTCAGACATCTTCCCTCACCCAAAACCAGAAGCTACTATCCTCTCATTATCCTTAAACAACAGGTCAAGTTAGTACTAGGACAAATGTTACATTTGGACCAAAAATATAAGCTCAATATTTTCTATCTCTATTTAAGATTACGTATTATGTGGTCAAACAGATCTTAGATTAAAAAGTGATACCTTTATGCTCTTGGTAATCCAAAAGCATATTGTTTTCCTCTGTAATCTTGGTTTGCTCACACCGTAGGCCTCTAGAATGAAGTGTCTCTGGTCTGTTTAAAGGTGAAAGTGACCTAGATCTCATACTGGGCATAAGAGACAATGGACTAGAAGAGTGAGATGATGATGATGTCTTTGCTTTGGAGAATATTCTTTGCTGAGGACCCTTCTTCATTGCAAAAATAAAGTCAGGTGTCCATCAAAACCTGTAAGAATTTTCAGTACGTTTAATAAGGTTACCTTTTTCAGAGCTAACAAAACTATCAAATTAATTTATTTCTAAAACACCATGACTGTACTTTCAATACTACAAAGTTATAAACTCAGAGGCTACCGACACTAGGATCCACCCTACTCCAAGCTGATGGAAGAGCCACAAAGGGAAAAGAGACCTCTGTAGGGTCGTGTACTGATAATTAAATGCTCCAGCCAGATGTGTTACCTGTCATTTCTATTCTCAACTTATTGAAAAGAACTAGGCCCTTTCCATCCACAAGGGGTCCGAGAATGCAGGAAGCTGGAACTATGTGGAAAGCAGCAGTATTTAATACTGAAAGCACTCTCTCCTTCCTGAACCAGTTTCTTCCTTTGGCTTCTAGGATACCACACTCTCCTTGGATTCTTCCTTCCTCCCTGGCCACTCTTTGGACTCCTTAAATGTTAGAGGTTTTCAACATTCCCCTCTAGTCTCTATCTAATCTGATGCACACTCATGACTCCCAATGCCACCTGTACACTGATATTTACATCTTCAATCCAACTTTCCTCTGAACTCCAGAAGCCAATTTCCAACTACCTACCTGATATCTCATAGGCATGCTAAACTCATCATGTCCAAAACTGAAATTATCATTTTCTCCCATCCTCCCTCACTCTCCTTCAGTCCTGTTCTTCCTCCACTGTTCCCTAAGTAGTGAACAGCATTCATGGAAAAAAGCCATAAACCTGGGAGTCATTCTTAACTTCTTCCTCTTCCTTTTCCCTACACCCAATCAGTCACCAAATCCCATCAATTCTACCACGGTAATATCTCTCAAATTGGTCTACTTCTTTCCATCTCTACTCTAATCCAAGCCTTTATCAAACTACTATAAATAGCTTTTAAGGGATCTGCTTACAAGCTCTCTGCCTCCCTCTCATCCATCACTATAGTACAAGGCCTGAGAACCAAAGTGATCTATTTTAAAAGTAAATGCTGGGGGGAAGCGGGTGTGGCTCAAGTGGTTGGGCTCCTGTCTACCATATGGGAGGCCCTGGGTTCAGTTCCCGGGGCCTCCTGGTGAGGGCAAGCTGGCCCGCACCCATGGAGAGCGTGATGGCCCGCACACGTGGAGAACTGGCACTGCAAGATGATGCAACAAAGGGAGACAAGCAGACACAGAGGCAAAACACACGTCGAATGGACACAGAAAGCAAACAGCGAGCACAGACAGCAGGGGGGTGGGGATGTATAAATAAATAAATAAATAAATAAATAAATAAATAAAAATCTTTAAAAAAAGTAAATGCTGGGAGTGGATACAGTATATAGCTCAGTGGTTGAGCGCCTGCCTCCCATGTACAAGGTCCCAGTTTCAATCCCCAGTTCCTCCTAAGGAGGAAAAAAAAAAAAAAAAACCCGTAAATCCACAATATTTACCATTACCTACAAGGTCCTCCATGATCTGGCCATGTCTCTCTGGCCTCACCTTTATCACTCATTCCCTCTCTGCATCTACTTTCTTCTGCTTCAAATGCTTGTTACCATTTTCATCATGTTAATTCTTAGTCTTCCTTCAGGGATGAGCTCAACTGTTGTTTCCTCAGGAAAGCCTTCCATGTACATGGATACTCGTCAAGACCCCAGTTACATACTCTCAAGAAATTTGTATTTTTTCTTCAAATAATCACAGTTTGCAATTATATGCTTATTCATATGATTATCTGCTTAATATTTGTCTTCCCACTCAACTGTAAGCTCTATGAGAGCTTCTGTTTTGTTTATCAATGTTTCCCCAATCTAGCAAAGTGCCTGGACCCTAGTAGGAACTCAATAAATGTTTGTTGAATGAATGAATGGATGGAGTTATCTTCTACTCATTCCTCTCCCACATCCATCCAGATATTGATCATACCTCTGAAATATTTCTAAATTCATCTCCACCATCTTCATAGTCACTTTTATCATCTCCTGCTTATCCCTAATCCACCCTCCATCTTTGACTCACTTAACTCATAAAAACAAGAAAAGTTTAATGGTTCCCACTGCCTATAAATCTAAACATTTCATCACTATCCATAGGACTTGCTACAATCTGGCTCCAACTTTGCTGGCCTAATCTCTTACCATTCCCCCCAAGCACCCTACACTTTAACCATCTTTCTACTGTTCCCTAGGTTTTGCTCATGAAATGCCCTCTCCTTAAAAGGGCATCCTCTTCTCTTCCCTCTCTACCAACTAAAATGTCACTTTATTTGTAAAGGCTTTCCGGAAACTCACTTCCTTCAGGCAGAACTAATCTTCCCTCTACTAAGGGCACGGATACCATTGTATATTTTTTGCCTGCCTAGAAAGTAAAATCTACAAGTGAAGGAATAACGTCTTATTCATCTCTGAATTCTCAGCACCTACTTCAATGGCAGATCATGAATGTAACTAACATTTTACAACTAGAATTCAGTCTGTTTAGACTCCATCACCCCATATACATGTTGTAATATATCATAATACAGAAAAGTACACAAATCATAAGTGTATAGCATCATGAATTTTTATACAGTGAATATGGTCTGTGTAATCAGTATCCAGTTCAAGAACAGAACATTAGAAGATGGTGGCTAAGGAGCACCAAGAGTCAGCTCATCCTACAGGGCAGTTAGTAATCATCCAAAGCTACCTAAAGCACCTGTTTGGGGGCCCAGAACAGAAGAGCATCCTGCAACATCTTTGAAAGAATGGAAGGAGAGACTGCCCATCTGCAGAGAAGTTGTGTGACTAGAGCATTCCACGCTGTGGAGGTCAGTGACCATCCTTCAATGGCGGCACAAGCCACCTCGGGAGCTATTCCCTGGCTGGAGTTGGAAGCTCCATTTCCCAAGAAAAGGGAAGGAGGAGATGGTTGGCCACCAACTTCAGCTACTGACTAGTAAATTCGGCTGGCTAAAGTGTATTCCTAAGAACAGCTAAAGTTTGAACCTGCCCAAGTCGGAAAGAGGGCAGTAGCTGCCATTTTAACTCCACCCTCAGCATGGGGGGAAGCAGGGCTGACTGAAAATCCCAGTGACGGTAGGGACCTGCTTCTTCCCACACAGATTGGACTGCAGCCCTAGCCTAGGCTCCAGCCCCACCTCTGACAGGGAGGAAGCTGGTGGGACCAGCACCAGCCTCTCTAGGTAATGGCAGGCGCTTTTGGCTGGCACAGACTGAACAGTTGGACACCTGGGGCTTCATCCCTGCACCCCAGTAGGATAGGAGAGGAGCTGTGCTTCCTTGGCCTCTCTGGGCAACTAACTGCAGGCACTTTCAGTCTGCACAAACAGGTTTGTTGATTGCCTTCAATTCCGTCTCCACCCCTCCACCTCCATAAGATAAGAGGGGGCTGGTGTTTCTTCAGCCTCTCTGAACAACTTCAGGTACTTTCAGCCAGCACAGACTGGATACTCGGACACCTGTAGCTCCATCCCCACCCCCCAAAATGATAGGAGGGGAGCTGTATTTCCTCAGCCTCTCTGGGCAAATGCAGGTGCTTTCACCCCACACAAACTGGTTTGTTGAGAACCTTTGATTCCATCTCCACCCCTGCCCTCCCCCCACCCCCC